>ML777771.1:1513459-1581787 GCA_009831015.1 Picea engelmannii
TGTATCAACAGGAAAGTATGAAATTTGGTCGAATGAAAATGGAACAATTAACCCATTTATCAATAATACTCATATCATAACCGATTCGAATTATACCATTGACTTGATTCAAAATTCGGGATACCAATCAACAGACTATTTTTTTTAAAATATTAACAGCTTGTATTATCAACAGAACTTATAGCTAATTTTAAACAATCATATCTATTCGATGATCTATCGAATCAAAACCAAATCCAATCGAATTTTAAATGATAATCAAAACTGAAACAAACATTATATACAACGAAGCATGCTTATCTAACAGAGAAAGCAAAATATGTACAAAGAGTAATATAAATGAGAAATATACCATCATAGCTGTTGGGCCTTATGTCAATTTTGAATTGATAATTGCAGTGGCAGACTCGATGTTTTTGAACAGGACTGAACCCGTGGTTCGTTGTTTCTTATCGAACGGTTGCACCTTTGCATTCTGACCAGTGAGCTTTGCCACTTGGTTTTCCAACTCGTAGATCCTGGATTACAATGTAGGTACATCCAAATAGTATCTTTCAACCCACAACCCACATTGATCACAAGGTGCAGCAGCAGGCTGAACATAAGGGGGTTTTGATGATTCCCCAAGGGTTTCATGGAGTGGCTCAATACCAGGAAAGTCAGGGTTATCCCGTAGACAAGGAGGGAGGTTCCTAACGAAATCGTGAGGTGGTTTGCTACACAATCCCTCAGAGTAAGGATATTCTTCAGAGAGAAATCGTTCAATGTCTGAATCAGAGTCCTCGCTAACCACGACAAGCTCTGTTTTTGCAGGAAGCTTAGACTTGTTCCTCGCCATGCGAGAGATCAATCTTGCATTTTTCTTGCCTCGAGTATTAACACCAGTCTTCGCTCTAATCTTTTGGGTCGTAGCTTTAGCAACTTCAATTTGTTTTGGCACAGACTTAGGCAAACTTGTAGGTGACTCAGGGTTAGGTCTAGGTAATAAAACATCATAAGGCACAGGGGTAGGTTTGTTCTCATCCACCATGGGCTTATCTACCTGTGAAGGGTTTGACTCCCCAAAACCATTACGGCTGAGGAAATCATGCCAAGAATCACGACGTAACCCTAACTCATAAACTAAAACCATTTTGACCAACCCAACATGAAAGAGGCCAGTGTCAGCCTGGCTATGCTTGTATCGTTTAGCCATTTTGAACAGACTTCGGTGCAGATAGTAAGGCATACTTAGTTCAAATATCATGAAAACCATTAATAAATGCAGGTGGAATAAGAAAATAAACCCATACCTGCCTTCACAGGTAACGAAACGTTTGATAATCATCAAGAGATCATACCAGCGGGGTTTCAACATCTTTGCAGGTAATCCTTTGTCGCATGAGCTCACTGTGCGATATTGGAACAATAATGTCCATGGAACATCATCTACCTTGCAACTTTTTGACCATTTTTGTCCCTTGGCAGGCAAGCCGATTGCCAGCCTGAGAAATTCTTCAGTAATTTCAAGCTGGACATCTCCCACTTTGGCTCGGAAGCCATCGAACGATAATGCAAATTGTCGAGCCACTGTGAGGTCATAGCCATCAAACTTCCTTATGAAAGCGAGCCACCCGTATTGTTCTAGGTCGCTACATGCACCACTGAATGTCAACAGTGCTTGGCACCCATTGGGGTCGGCCCTTACGACAGGATCCATAACCTTTGCACATGGTAGGGTTTACACTGAATGAAACAATGCACAGAGTTGAGAAATGATAGGTTTGATGGCTTCAAAGCTCGAATAGACCGGAATTAACTGCAAACGTGCGAAGGTGGTGGGATTACCACCGCCACGCACTGTATTAATTGACTGAGTACAGTGTTATCAAAAACATGATCGTTTATACCATGCGTATCGGCCAGCAAATAGGTGTGTAATCATATTAGCGTGCTAGTCAACCGGAGCAGAACCAATACCATGTGTTATACTCATGCCAAGTGTACAGTTCGATTCAAACACCATATCCATCGTGTCAATAAATCGTTCAACCAAGGTTTATCATTAATCAATGCTAATACATAGCTTGGGACTATGAATCATTCGATGTATGATCAACTTACCAAACAATATACCAAGCATCGATTTGTCCAATATGATTAATCCATGCGCTTTCAAACCATTGCTATTTCTTGAATTAAACCTCATAAACTTACCAATGTATTCGTTGCATATTGAAGTGTTTTCATTCCAAAGTCTTGAGAACATTATGATCCAAAATTCCTCATATAATAACTGAGTGAAAAGTCCATAGCAATAAGGATAAAAGCACTAAGACCAAATCCATTACAACTTTCATAAGATCAGAATAAAACCAATAAATTTTGTGTCCAAAAGATTAGCAATCAAATCATATCCAGATGCGCAATCAAGGTGAGAAAATACTCAAGGATAAAAGTTCGAGAAAACCTTTAACAGTCATGTGATAAACCAATGGTCAAGTGTTTTTGGATAAATCGATAAAAGACGACTACAGATCAAACGATGAAAGAGGTATTTTCACACTTACAGTTGTGAAAATTAAATCGAGACCAAATTGCAATTGTCAAAAAATGAAACAAATGCCTAGAAGCACAATGCGACGATGATTTTTCATTTAACGAGACAAGGGGTGTAGGCAGCGTTTTTTAAGAGCAATTAAAAAATGATTGGCTGCCAACATGTCCCTCTGTCACGTGAGAGCTTGCTCAAGCAACAGACTGATAGGATCGTCTGCTCCATCATTTTTATTTTCTTCCGCCATTGAGGTTTTCTTGGGTGTGCGAGAGAGATTGTCCTCAAGAGAGACAATCTCGAGACCCAACTTTCTATACTCGGACCTCGTCGGGGACATGAACTGAAAAACGATCAAGAGCAGCCTGCTCTAATACCACTGATCCGGATTATTTTCGACACGAAATGAGATCGGAGATATAATAAAGAAATGCACAGAGATATCGCGTATATCCAGTAATATAACAAAAATATATCAGAGATGCAACCATAAACACAGAGATATAGTAATACACGATTTCTATTAATGAAATAAATATACAGAGACTGTAAAAATACAGAGTGAAAGACTCGCTAGAATGGTGGCAGCTTATCTCTGAGAAGAGATGTGACGGCTACTCACATTCGCAAGAATATGGTTACAATGAGGCTCTGGAGGCCTTTTTACAATAATCGGTAATTCCAAAAGTCCTAGACATCCAAAAACCTAACCCTAGGAGATGAAGCACCAAAAGTCATGTGGGCCCCGTTTGGGTAAGTTGGTGCATCAACTTCCCGGGGTTGTAACTTTTGCATACGATCTATGTTTTAGGCGTGTGATAGCTCGTTGGAAAGGTATCATCGAGGAGATTAATTTTGGGGTATCAATCATGACTTTGGATATCATTGAGAACCTCAATCTCAAAAAACCTTCATTTAGGCCCTCAAAATGGCCCCGGAAGTTAAAACCTGCTAAAAATAGTAAATTGCCAAAATGGCCAGAAAAATGTTTTGAGCCATTTGGAAAAGGTGGGTGGCCACCAATATCCACCTGGATCAGTCTACCAACTATTCCCTTAAGGAACATAACATGCATATTTTTTAACTTACATCTATGATGTACTGAACCGCTCTCATAATCCCAAGCCTTCATGTAGCTATCATAATTATCTTTCATAGCCTACATACATTTTGATTTTTAAAATTAGTCATCTCAGGATTGGTCACCATCCTTATCATGTGGTCTGTAAAGGCATAAAAATTTGCCTCTTATCATGACAACATAGCATCCTTGCTTGTTTACTCTTTCATTTAATTGTACTGGATTTTCCCAGGGATATGGAGTACATTCCCTTTAAGCTATTCTTCAAGATAGATCCTTCACAACTATTCAGAATGGAGTCAAACATGCATCCATGGTATTCATTCAATTTTGGCAAGTGTAATTCTTGCCTCACATTTCACTTATCAAGGACATCATGTTGGGCCTTTAGTATACTTACACTCTTACATCATACATGTGCATTACCTTCACGCTCTATATATCATTCATACCTTACTAGTATGAGTATCAGGCTTCTTCATAGGAAGCTCCTCGGTGCATTAAAATCATGCACTATTCATCATACTGGCTTACGCACTCTCCTCACGTGACCACCAATGTTGACCACGATCTGAAATAAAAGGCGCTTCACATTTCGCGATTTTGGAATTTCCGTTGCAAGGAACTTTGTTTCCTTGATTCCTGAAATCTGAAAACCCAAAAGACCGATGTTAGGGTTTTCATGGCTCTTTCATCCACATGACCCTTCGCTCAGAACCTGGGATCAATTTTTAGACACGCATCAGGATCCCGTGTTTCAGCGAACCCGTGGACAACGCTCCACCGTTTCCCAAACTTCTATTATATGCGGGCTCGACAATCTGGATCCCACGGTCCAGATCTCCCTGGCAATCAATGGTCCTCATTAAATCGGTGATTTACCTGGTGCGACTTTTGGAAGTCTATGCTTCCCTTTTCCTCATAGACGAAACCTCGAAGCTCTAGATCAACGGCTCTCGTTGATTCCAATCTAACGGATATTATTCCTCCTGAGCTTATGGGTGATGAGAGGTTATCAACCTTGTTCTTCCCCGCTGATTAATTAGGTCTGACGGTCACCAATGGCTCTCCAACTGACGGTTGTGATTATGTCACGATTTCGAATTTCACAACTTCGGGACTTCTATTATGGAGAACCTCGAATCCTTTGATCTCCATAATTGTGAAATTTTCTCTGGACGATCAATGGTCCAATTCGCTCCTTGATCATCGACTATGATCTTTTCGCGAATTTCTCATTGATTCTCCCAAACCTTTTGGTCTTATGAAATTTCGGTATCTCCTTGCAACTAACCAGTGTGCTACTTCTTGAAATCGAACAACCCGGAACATTTCGATTCTTTCTGAATGGATCTTAACTCTAGATCCCATCCAATCTTCAAAATTCTTTTCTGAAGGATTTCTTTTGCTATATCTTCTGATATTTTTAGTTACTTACAGGACTAATCTCATAGTCCCAACTCATACGGGTGTTATCCTCTCTTTATGAAAATGACCAAAAAGGGTCACTCTTGGGAATTAGCAACAGTCCCCAAAGGACTCCTTAAACAGGTTATCCTCATGTTCGATTCTAACCATTATAGGTCAGGTAAATCTGACCCTACGTATTTTTACTAGTCCTCTCAATCATGAGGAATTGTATGTTCAGGCTTTAGTTTCTTAATAATACAGTGGTCATAACGTTCTAAGGATCCTACCAGTCCTTACCGGATTTCCCAAACCATGAAGGGGTTCTTCCTTTGGATATTAATCCTTACCTAACCAGCCATCTTAATCGCAAGAGACTCTACCTTCTTTAGTAGGTAGTCATCATTACATTAATGCAGAACAACTCAGTTCATGTCCCTTGTCCGGCTCATGCAGCTTCGTAGCACAATTTATTCCACCTCTGTTATTGGCACTTAGATCTTATCAGTAATAATGATCTGTGCATCCCTATTCCTATGAGAATAGTTACCTTTTTAACAAAGGGGTTATAGAAATTTCCAAATTATAGTTTCATTCTGCAGTCCTTCTCCTTAAAGAGAAATGTAGATAACAATATCTTCTAACGCAGCTCGTGCCTGAGCCCAAGCAGGCCAAGTGTTGTAACCATGCTCTGATACCACTTTGTCACATACCCACTACCTAAATCGGATTTTTTTTTTCTGGTCTTTTTCCGAATCAGAAGCCCTAAATATCCATAGAGGCCCAATGTAAGCTGACCCTTTATCTTTCTCTCTGTTCCCATGTAATTTTGGGTCACGATCACAGTCCAAATAAATGTAGTGTCTTTTGTATTTCATGTCTCGACGTTACGGTAATTTTAAACTATTCGGCTCTGCAACCGTCGAACCCCGACAGGGCTAGTGACCGACCAATAGGAACAGGCCCCGTCGCACAGTTAAGTGGAATACAGGTGGCAGAGGGGGAGGTGTGACACGGTAGTCGACAGGACAGGAGGGGGCCCCAATTTACACACCACACTATTCCATACCCCCCCCCATTAAAGGTAGAATGGAAAGGGGGGTCTGGAATCCACCTGAGCATCGTTGATCGTGATGAATTAATCTCGACCGTTCGAGAGTTGTGTGTCCAATTCTGGACCCCCCCCCCACCACTAAAGGTAGAACAGTAAGGGGGCTCCAGAATGGAACCTCATCTGTAGATCTGGGCATGTGGACTCTGGCCGTCCATATCTACTCGCTACTTACCTTAATCCGCATTCACACCCCAGCTTAAAGCCAACATCTCTTCCTCACATCGGACGATCATTAGAGACCTGAGATTCCCTGAAGGAATCTCTTCCATTCACCGGGTCTTAGCCACATGCTAACGTCTCAACATTATGGGTCAGGATTTATCAAGGCAAGAGCCCGAGTTTTTGTCGATGAAACTCCCGAACCCCCAATCCCTGATTTCTAAAATGGGTAATCTCTCGACATGTCGCCTCCATAAATCGGACAGCCCACGACTGCTCCGGGGTTTCCATCATGGAAAGTCTCGAACGCTTGTCACCAGGACTCCCGATCTCACGATTCCCAATTTCTCGAAATGGGAGATCTCATGACAAGTGGCCTCCTTAAATCGAACGATCCACGACTGCTATGGGGTTTCCACCATGGAAAGTCCCAAACTCTCGTCATCAGGATTCCCAATTCCACGATTCCCGATTCCCCAAAATGAGTAATCTCATGACACGTGGCCTCTGTCAATCGGATGCCTCATATCTATCTCGGGGCTTTCGCCCCTATACACTGGGGTCTTAACCCTCAGGTAACTCCTGATAGATCCAACGACTGTCAGGTTTTCTAGCCGAGATCTGATGGCTCAGATTGGCTCCTATTTGTGCATTCTTCCACGACTCCCTAGACATGGAAAAATCAACGGTCCAGATACTCTCATGGACCTTGGAGATCTATGATCCCAAATTCTTTGCTACCCACGAAGACACAGAGAAACCAAGTGGTAAGGCATTTAACACCCTACCTTCTCCTACCAATCTAATGGTCATGGGTGACCACAGATTCCCCGACGAAATCTCGTTCATCGATTAATACCTATAAGGTTAAGGTACCTAACTTTCCAGCTCCTTCCTTCGATATGACGGTCATGAGTGACCGTAGATCTCCCGAAGGGATCTCATCTGTCGATTCGTTACTTCATCCTTATGCTGTCATCTTGGTTTTCAAGAGGATCGTTCCTCCTTATGCAGGGTTACTAAGGCCTTATGCCTTCACAACCGCCTTCTTTGTTCTTGATGGGCTCTTCAAGGAAGGTATTTCTATGGGGAGATTTACTCAGGGTACTATCTGAGGCAGATAAGGGTATCGTCCACCTGAGAACAAGATGTGAAGTCTGAATTAGGTCAGTATGCATATAAATAATGTATTATAAGGACATAAGCCATACATAGTCCTTCCATACAAATATACAACTACTAGTACTAATCAAAATACCATGCAGACATTCTTATAATGAAATCATTCACAGTTTCACAGCTTATGGGCATAATCATCAGAAATAACACACATATATATATATATCAAGATTCCAGAGGAAAAACACTTATTAGATATAACACCAGGGTCAAGCAACTGCTGAGAGGGGTGCTCTTTTCCACCCAACCGTAGGCTTAGTGACTCCCATCGAATTTACCACTAGCCACCCCCGAGTTGAGACCACGATGTTGTGAGACTGCATCTCTGTTTGCCAGTGACCAGAAGCAAAGGTTGCAATCATTCCTCTCTCTATCACTCACTTTGCATATTGCTAGAGTTGTCCCCTCGCATATACCCCCAATCGCTTCTACTCCATGCCTTATCCTCTTGCAAGGTTACGTGTGGCGCGATTACCCTCACGCTTCTTAGGCCTGACGGCTCTACGGATGGGTGGTTCACCTCCCATCCCTCATTAAACGATATAACTACTAGCATGCGAGACATTTAATTCAGGGCCAGCGAGCCGCTTTTGGTTCTCCGGGCTAGTGGAGTCCAAATACGGTATTAATCCTCGGTGGAAGTTAACGCCACCTTTCCAGGTGCCTTCCACCGTCATCATGGTCTCTTTTCAGCACATCCCCTCTCAACAGTTCTGCAATATAAATTCATAATGTTATTTACATTCATCGACCTTCTTCATAAGGTCCACTCACATCACACATTCACATTTTCATCATGCGTTAGCATGGTAATTTCTATATTAGGATTAATTACAAATTTGGAGGAAATAGGGTGTTACAAGGGGAAACTCAAAACGGTTCTAGGTTTGGATGATAGGAGTAAAAGGGATAAGTCTGATTGAATACCATGAAATCAAAATAATAATAAAACATGTGCGATCATAGCATACACATGAAGCTCTCTATTATGGAATTTGAACACTTCTAGCAATGAAAGCCTCGAGTACATAGCACTACACAAACCCTTAACTTGTAATGAGAATTTTGGCACTTCATCCTGCCAGCCAAAATGAAGTATAGGATATGTTTATAGTGTGTTTAATTCCCATGACATGCAATGGATATAATCGATTTGCAAAGGGCTGGAATGGATATGTTTTAACAATTCAAAATGCGAATCGATTTTTCGTATAATAGTTGATTTACAAAGGATTTAGGCACATAAGCTTACAAATCCAATATGCAAAACAAGATAAGTATTATATTGATATTTGATAAACTCAAAAAAATCATTCAAGTAAGAGACATGAGGTAGATGTAAGCACATTGAACCTTTTGGAAACCAAGCTTTGGATATTGTTATAATGTGAAATTAATTTTTAATGCTTGATTCATGCTTATAGTCATGAATCAAGCATGAAAACATAAGACAAAAAATAAAACAAGAGTAATCAAACATCCTTTTATAACCCAATAATCACCCTCGAATAGTGATATTTATAGGATGAGGTGATGGCAGCTACAGGAGTTGTTATTTGTCATTAAAAATAGCAAAAACATGTAGGGATGCCAACAGTGGTGCCTTACTGGGAGAAGCAGTTATCTCTGCATCACCAATGAGTTCATGTTAGGACTGATTAACAATGCTTAAATATTAAAGAATAGTTGAAGGAAATTGAGCATCTAAATCAAATCCCAACAATCATCATACAGTCCAACTTCAGATGTCTTTCTGTTCAAGTGAAATATGGTGACAAATTTTAATTATGAGAGCAACGACACTCAAGCCAATGGCTCTGATACTGTTGACAGGTCCACTTTTGCGAGAAGACATCCATAGCCTTGGCAGGGATGTCAATTAACCCACTCTGACGCCTCTACCCTATCCAAGAAATTTCAATTCAAAATGAAGGGCACTTACGACCAATATCAAAATTTATACCTGATAATTTTCTTGGACCCAACATTGCTTTGCTGCTAGAAGGCCTGTTCAGTACCCCGATGAATTTGTCTTGGAATCATGCATGCATTTACCCACTGCCAACAGACTTGTTTAGTATCTCTATGGGTTTAGAGACACTTCCCACAACTCTCTAGAAATTATTTACAAATTGACATAAATTTAATGATCTTCAGAAGAGTCGGATGATGCTAAAAAATTCAGTTTTCAGAATACTTGATATTTTCCAGCCTTTAATTTTTTATTGATAACCTTCATTATGATCTGAAATTAGTTTTTTGATGAGACTAATTTTTCGAGGTTAGGAAGGCATACTTGATTTGTTTTCTTTAAAAACAGGGACAGCGTAAAGATCTTTAATGATGGTCGTGTCTGCTCATGATTATAAAGTGAAACCAAAAAACCTGTTTCAAACATAAAGTTTCTTTAGCTAGTCTGTGTTTCAAAAATTTACAACATTGATGCTTTGAGAAGACCTTGATTGTTGCTTCATGATGAGGCATTCTGGTTTCCTTTAACAAACTAAAAGGTGACACAGACATAAGTTCAACCAGAAAGCAGTGAAAACAAGCGAAATGAAAAGAACCAAAATAAAAAATAAAAAATAAAATTAAAATACAAAAAATATGTACAGAGAGGTGGATCTAGAATCATCACGCGAAAAATCTCTTAAGAGACTAAAGAAAATAGAAAATTCCTCATTAATATGAATGAATTCCTACTCGTGGCACCTTGGTTCAGGACTGAATTGATAGTTCAGATTTACTTATCTCTTTACTTTTCATTTAAAATTTTCATGATGATACTATGTTTTTGAAAAGAAATGTTCAACGAAAAGCTGAGAGAAAAGGGTCAAAGTGGACCTCCCTGACAACAATCATATGACGGTTCTCTTGGTGCACCTACTTGTGTTCATTAACTACATTATTACAAAGCGAGACAGTGAGAACTAAAACTAAAGGAAAACTATTCCTAAACCTACTATAAACTACTAAGACAAATGAAAAACGCTAAGTAAAATTATATTTCCAGTGCATCCATAAGAACATCTTCAATCCTCCAAGGTGTAGAAAGTAAAAAATTAGAACATAAGAATGTAGTATTTGCATATACAAAAGAAATATGTTATGCTTACCTCCTATATATTATTTTTAAAAAAAAGCAAGCACAACCTTACAATTTTTTTGAAATTTCTTGATGTATGAAACCTTCAACCATTCTGCAATCTTTTCATGATATAAATCATAATGGCATGGAAGAGTGTAATTAAGTTTGGAAAACTTATCAATATTATGGGAACCTGACATAACCATTAGCCAAGGCTGAAGTGCCCCATCCTCCTAACAATTATCCAAGTGTTCATTAATTTCTTCACATGGAGGATCTAAAGGAAGTATGTCATACTTACCTTCTATATATTTGGGAAAAAACAAAGTAAGCACAATTTTAGCTTTAGTATGAAGATTTTTTAGATACGAATCTTCAAGACATTCTAAGATCCTGTCATAAAAATTAGGATGGAAATTATGAATTTGATGAAATGGATATATCAAAGGGTAACACATCATAAGAGGATTAGTGACATCAATTAGATTATTGGTTTGAATGCTTCCTTTGATGAGATTGATCATTTCAAAATGTGAAGCATAAACATTAAAATTCTAGCTAATCAAAGAACGAATATGCAACGTAGAATGTTTGATCTCCATAAGAGAGAGTGCATTGTCTTTTTCAAAAATAAACTGTGTAGAATCATCTCGCAACATGTATTTTTCCCATGTGAGTGATGAAAGTGAAAGAGCATCAAATCTGACTTTATAAATGTTATGTTTGGAAATAATTTCACCAAGTCTTGCCATATCTAAAGGATATGATTGTGGCGGAAAAGAGTAGGATGTTGTGGGTAAAGTATCAAGTCCACCATAATATAACAAGAGATCAGGATATAACGAGTAAAAGGAATCAGAAATAAGCACATGAAAGAATCTCTTGAGCTATGATATTTAACAATGGTATTCTCAAGACATTTCTTTTCTTTTTCTTTAAAACTTTCACTTTGTTTTGGTGATAAATTATTCAACATAATATGACCATCTAGATTTGCCTCACGTATGATAGATAATTCAAAACTTTCATGAAAAACATATGATGTTTCATGTTGATAAGGTATGATTTGAGGATGAAGGTTTAAGGTTTCTCCTTCCAATTGCATATCTTCATCTTTAATTAGTTTCATAGGAGTGTTAGAATGTTTAAGATGATTTTTCTCACCTAAGTGTTCTTCAATAACTGAATTTAAGTATTGATTAGAGCATGCGTTACAAGAATGACGACATTCACCTTGACCCAGAATCGAATATTCTTCCACGATGGTCGAGGACTGAAAATACAATGATTCAGAGGAAAAACCATTTTGATTATCAGTAAGAACTTCTTCGATAGATAGAATTTCACTTGCTTGTTCAAAATTTTCGAATGGATTCCTCTCATCCCGTGAACAAAATTCTTCTCGGAATTGAGTGATAGGATTTGCAACTTCTTCATCATTCGCAATTGAATATGACTGGATGAAAGGGACACAAGAATCATAGAGGAGATTTAGTAAAAATTACATGTCATTAAGATTAAATTTACAGAGAACATGATGGATTCTTGTCGAAAAGCCTTCTAAAGATGAATTGTCATTGATTAGCAAAGTCTGAAATTATTCACATAATTGATTGTAATCATAGATTTAAAAAGAATCTAAAAATTCCTCTACAAATTGAAACCAATAAAAAATGTCATATGCCGGAAAAGACTCAAACAAATGCTTAATCTGACCCCTAAAATTAAAAGAAAAAAATCTGCATAAAACTTTTAAATCAGAAATTTCATGTTTGATGCATTTGCACCAAAACTTGTTAAGGTGATCTTTAACAAATACATCCCCCCCACCATCAAAGCTGAGTTTGGAAAAGCGAGAGACAGTCCCGTTGGGAACATCAGGTAATGAGAAGTGGAAATCATGTTCCAACACAGTGATTTGGGGAGCCATGGGAAAATTAAATACATTCGAAATGAAGGCTCCTACAAGGCTAGCTTGTCAATCTGGCCCTCCTTCTAGTGCCATTTTTTGGTAGGCAAAAATGACTATCCGTCAAATAGAAGAACGAGTCTGGTCTGGGGTTGTCGAAATAACCCAAGCCATTTGGTGTAACTTGTTCTGACGGGTTTAATGGCTCCATTGGCCAATCTAAAGTCCTAAAAGAAAATAAACAAGAGAAACAAATAACTAACTAATTACTAGATACTATATATTATATATGTACATATGCTCTAATATAATTATTGTAGCAGAAAATATACAAATATCACTTATGTACATCATTTATAAATTGCAAGTTTTAATTGAAACTTACGAAATCAAATGCGAAAATTATTTATGTTAAGAAGTAGATAAAGAAAGCACATTTAATTTTTTTTTGTTTTATTTTATAAATCTAACTAATCTTGAATTGAATAAACTATGAAACGCAGATGTGTGGGTAGTCAAATGTTGAACCATACATTCTGGTTTCATTAATATGTAAATGAAAGAATTAATAAATGAAAAAGAGCTAACCTCTTTGTTAGTTAGTGAGGTGTATCCAAGCGTCTGTATGAGTGAAGAACATCCAACTATCGCGTCTTAGAGAAAAATCTGCAATGAACTTTATGATTGCTCTAAATAAATTCAAAACATGTATTGACAGTTTAGGATTAATGACAGAGGAGGGAACACAATTATAACCCTGTGATCTTATAATTGCACATAATTACAGCAAGATAAATCTGAAAGTAACTTATTCATTTCATCATTCAATTAAAATTCAAAGATAAATCCTATCATTCTAATTGGAGATATGATCACAGTATTTATATCTAGAGCAACAAATTATAGACGATATTTATAATATAAATATCCCAAACATAATAGATCATTAAGTCTAAAGCTATGAGACCCATTAATGTATTAACAAAACATAAATGAAAACATCATTAACAAAAGGCTAAATCCAAAATGCATATATGTTGTTTCATTATGTCTTGGAATCACTCGCCCATCTTCTTCCCTCAGCCAAGATGCCTTTCATTTACAACATGCATGGTTTTTAAAGAGTTTTTGGGAAATATGATCTTCCTATATCTCAGGATAGGATCAGATCCATAAGATCAAAACATTACAATTATGGAGGGCCTACAACCACTCATCATCAAACTGTATCTTCAAAAATTTATAAAAAAAAATTTTCTATTTACAAAATAAACAAAAAAAGATACTAATCATCTAGATTGGGCATGTTCTATCTCATAAAATCAGCATCTGATATACCACATCCTGAAAAATGAAAGTAGGAACAAGTTAGATAACTAATTACTAAATTTTATATAAAAATGAGTTGACTTCGAACTAATTTTTAGAAAAAGATAAGCTACATGTTTTTGTAGCTAGTCTAAAATAGTAAAACAAATAACAAAAAATGAAAATGAAATCTTTTATTTTTTAAAACATAATCAAAACAAAATAACCATTTACTATTCCAGCAATCTGCCAAAGAGACACCTAATAAATTCGAATTTAAAATAATGAAATTGGTTGAGTATTATCCAGCCTGCTTAATCCTCTTGTTTGCCAAATTAAAACCGAATTATTGATTTGTTAATGAAACCCTGATAATACTCATTAATAGGAGGGTTTTTATCCTTTAAAACAACTAATATTTCCAACCATGATTTTCCAAACATGAAATCAGATCGTGGCTTTCTCCCAATGGGTTTTGAACTGTAGTAGAGAGTCGATCTGTGATAACATAGTCTTTTTGTGGATGAACACATAGTTTTTTGACAACACGGTTAGAAATCCAAGAGTTGGAATCTTTATTGAGATGGAGAGGCAAATTCTACTGCATTCTCATAAAAAAAGGAAGGGAATATATAAATTAGAACCCAACAAAACCAATAACAAGCTTGGATCTCTCAGCAAAACAAACAAAAACGCTTACCTCAACCGCAAAGAAATTATGAGATTTTTCCCTCCAAAGAATGAGTTGTATCTATGAAACTATATCATTTCTGAAGAATCTTCCCTCTATGAAGGTAAATGACCCCATTTCTAGAATGGGTTCTACAGGTTTTTGGATAATTCGTAATAGTTTGCTCAGAAATGCTCCCACAAAAACGTGTCTCTAGCATGCAATTACAGGGTTTTAAAAAGAAAAAACTCAGAGTCATTTGGTTGGATTCTCTTCACAGGTGCCATAATGTAGCAGGGGTGACTCAAAATGTCTGTAGGTTTGGATGATAGGATTAAAAGGGATAATTCTGAGCAGATACCAAGAAAACAAAATAAGAGAAAACTTGTGTGATCATAGCATACACATGAAGGTCTCGGTTATGGAGCTGGAACACTTTTGGCAATGAAAGACCTGAGTACATAGCACTACACAAACCCTTAACTTGTAATGAGAGTCCTATCACTTCATCCTTCCAGCCAAAATGAAGTACATGATATGTTTCTGGTGTGTTTAATTCCCACGACATGCAATGGATATAATCAATTTGCAAAGGGTTGGATTGCATATGTTTTAACAATTCAAAATGCAAATCTATTTTTGGTATAATAGTTGATTTACAAAGGATTTAGACACATAAGCTTACAAATCCAATATGCAAAACAACATAAGTATTATATTGATATTTGATAAACTCAAAAAAATCATTCAAGTAAGAGACATGAGGTAGATGTAAGCACATTGAAACTTTTGGAAACCAAGCTTTGGATAGGGTTATAATGAGAAATTAAGTTTTAATGCTTGATTTAGGCTTACAGTCATGAATCAAGCATGAAAACGCAAGATAAAAAATAAAACAAGAGTAATCAAACATCCTTTTATAACCCATTAATCACCCTTGAATAGTTATATTTACAGGATGAGGTGATGGAAGCTACAGGAGGTGTTATTTGTCATTAAAAATAGCAAAAACATGTAGGGATGCCAACACCTTCCTGAATCACGATTGCATATGACAAGATCTCGCTTATGACAAGAGACTACATGCACAATCTGCCAGGATGCATGCATACATAATTCCTTCAATGCAGAGACTCGAGCACGCTTCTATAGTTTTTCTCTGAGTATATAGGAGTCTTCCTAATATTTTGTTAGGGTTGATTATCGAGATAGGCTCCCAATTTGTAAATTTTTAGTGAATCCTCTGGTTCTCTGATTATATATATGTATTTGAGACTTCTTGTTTAATGAAAGTCAATTTCCTTCCATATATATGTAACAGTTGTGTTAAGACACTTGGGCATGGATGATCCATTCGAGGGTAGTTATGTTCTTGTGATGTAGGTTTGATCACAGTAGCATCACGACCAGTTTTAATCAGTTTCTTGTGATTATTTTTCCCCTAATATTGAATGACTAGGGCATGGAGGATCCACTTGGGTTGTTATTATTGAATTTTCATGTATGTTTGATTTCAGTTCAGTAATAAATTCATTCAGTTCCTTGAAACTCTGAACCCAGAGGATCTTGCCTTCTAAGTTTTTCCTCCTTAGACTACTAGAAGACCTGATGTCCATAGAAAAAAATTTCATTTTCCTCAAGTTCTTCCCCCTACTCAGCCTGATCCATATGGATATATGTGGCCACCCACCTTTTCCAACTGTCTCAAAACAGTTTTCTAACAATTTTGGCAATTTACTATTTTTAGCAGTTTTAACTTCTGGGGCCATTTTGAGGGCCTAAATGAAGTTTTTTCGGTATTGAGCTCCTCAATGATATCCAAAGGAATGATTGAGCCCCCAAAATGGATCTCCTCGATGATAAATTTCAAACGGGCTATCACACACCTAAAACAAAGATTGTATGCAAAAGTTACGACCTCGGGAAGTTGATGTACTAAATTACCCAAATGGGGCCCACATGACGTTTGGTGCTTCATCTCCTAGGGTTAGGTTTTTGGATGTATAGGGTTTTGGGCATTCTTTATTATTGTAAACATGTCGTCAAATACTCACTGTAACCTTCTTTTTGCGAATGCACACTGCCGTCACATCTCTTCTCAGAGGTAAGTCGCCACCATTCCAACAAGCTTGTTTCCGCTGCAGTTTATAGTTTCATCTTATTTCGTTATTGAATAGAAAACCAATTTTACTGTATATCTGTTATTTTTTGTTAAGAACCTATTAATAATCTATAGTCATTTCATTTTTCTCATAAAATCTAGATCAATGGTATCAGAGCGGTCTGCTCCTTGTCGTCTTAATGCTTGTCCCCAACGAGGTTGGAGTACAAAGAGTTGGGTCTCGAGCTTGTTTCTCTTGAGGATAGAAGATATCGCACGCCCAAGCGACCTCCCATGGAAGGAGAAAATAAATATGATGGGACATGAGATCCTTTCAAACTGTTTATTGAGGAATCCCTCAC
The DNA here is from genome assembly GCA_009831015.1 of Picea engelmannii. Taxonomy (NCBI): domain Eukaryota; kingdom Viridiplantae; phylum Streptophyta; class Pinopsida; order Pinales; family Pinaceae; genus Picea; species Picea engelmannii. Next base: position 1,530,371 of record ML777771.1, read on the forward strand.
ACAACAAAGGAACAAGATGATGGATAGTTTCGCACAAATCCTTCGGCAACTACCAACAAGCGACACATCTTCTTCGAACGGAGGCGTTGCCCCCTTCAAGGTACAAATAAACTTCTATATTCCTATATTTGAAGGTTATATAGACGCAAATGTTGTAGACAAGTGGTTGAATCTACTAGAAGGGTATTTTTTTGTCCATAACTTTTCGAATAGAGAAAATATTACTTTTGCGCTCCTCAAAGTCATTCCCCATGTCAAAGATTGGTGGAAAACTTTCTGTGAGAAAAAGGAAACAGAGGAAACCTCATTATTTTCAGTCACGTCCACCTGGGAATCCTTCAGGGATGCTATTAAGGAACAATACTACCAATTTGGAAGCTATGATGACCTGTATACGAAATGGACCACACTGCGGCAAGAAATAGACCAGGCAGTGCCAGATTTCAAAAATATCTTCCATACCTTGTGCACCAAGTTGGGTATCAAAGATTCGGAGCAACATCTGGTGTTCAAGTATCATTGTTATCTACATAGATACATCCAAACTGAAATGGAATTTATCAACATATCATCCCTGGGCGCGACCTACCGATATGTCGTCAAAATTGAGCAGAAGCTCAAACAAAAGATGCAACAAATTGGGCCTGGGAACCCCTCACAACAAAATCCAGGAAAGGGCATCCCCAACCCACCAAACAAAGGATAGAGAAAATATGGAAAGTATCAGTTCAACCAGTCCAAGCCTCAATAAAATAAGGACACCGGAAAGACAAAGAAAGATACCGGGAAGTGGTGCAACTTCCATAAGATCCCTTGGCACAACACTGTTGACTGCAGCACAAAGAAGTCGTCGGTGGCCAAAGTGAAATCCTATGAATTAGATGCAGATTCTAAATCTGAGACAGAACCAGAGAGGGGAAGATGGATCATTGACATGAAACTCAATGTCACCATTGCTACCACCAAGCTCCAGCCTAGTGAACCAGATGATCTAGAAGAAGGAGAGTGCCTCTTCCATTCACAGATGTGGGTAAAAGGCACCCCACTACACTTCATCATTGATAGCGGTAGCCAGAAGAACCTCATATCAGCAGAGGTCATCAAGCGGTTGGCCCTGCCAACAATGCCTCACCCACAAACCTACACCATTGGATGGCTTCGCCAAGGAAGCGATCTTCGCGTCAGCCAACATTGTCGACTGTTGTACGACATCAAGCCCTTCAAAGATGAGGTATTGTGTGATGTTTATCCTCTCAAAGTTTGTGATGTTCTTTTGGTCCAACCTTATTTATGGAAACGTCATGTTGTATATGAGTATAGGCCTCATAGTGTTATTATTACTTTGAACAGGAAATTGTACAGTATACCCGAGGCAGTCCCACCTAGTGTTATTTCCTTGATATCTACTAAGAAATGCAGGAAGGTCATCTCTCAGACAAGGAAGTTTGTCTTCTTCATGATTCACTCTCAGAATAAGAGAAAGATCATAGCCACATCTAGGGTGTCTGCGACCGACCTCTCCACATAGTAGAAGAAAGTAGATAAGCTCGTGGAAGAATACTTGGATATCTTCTCCTCACCTACAGGGGTACCTTTGCACTGCCAGGTCAAGAACCCCATCAATGTGACCCCCGACGCATTGCTACCCAATGGGCTAGTCCATCATCGCTCTTTGTTAGAGAATGAGGAGATCAAGTGACAGATCCAAGAACTACTCCACAAGGGGAACATCCACCCCATCTCATCACCTTGTGGGAGCCCAATCGTGCTGGTACATAAGAAAGATGGAACCTAGTGACTCTGTATTGATTACCGGGCTCTGAATAAAATCATAGTCAGAAACTGATACCCAATTCCCTAAATTGATGACCTCCTTGATCAACTCATGGGGGCCAAATACTTCAGTAAGATTGATCTGAAGTCTGGCTACCACCAGGTCCTGATAGAGCAAACAGATGTATGGAAGACTGCCTTCAAGTCAAAGGAAGGCCTTTTTGAATGGTTGGTCATGCCCTTTGGTTTGAAAAATGCTCCAGCCACTTTCATGAGGATGATGGATGATACCCTATGACCATTCACCAATACTTTTGTAGTGGTGTATCTGGATGACATTCTAATTTACAGCAAGACTTGGGCCGAACACTTGCAGCATATTCAGCAGGTTATGCACACCCTGCGGTAGCATAAGCTATACGCGAGCTTGGAAAAATGATCCTTTGGCATGGACAGGTTCCATTACCTGGGATACATCATTGATCAACATGGCATACATGTGGATCCAGCCAACATCCAAGTCATCCGTGACTGGCCAGCCCCAGCAACACTCATTGAGTTTCGGATCTTCTTGGGCCTTGCCAATTTCTACCGCAGGTTTGTGTTGGATTTCTAACATATTGCATGGCCACTCAGCCAAATAAACAGGGGTGGTGTTAAGTAAAATTTTGTGTGGGGTTGGTCCCAACAATAATCATTCGATGATTTGAATAAGAGCTTGTGCTTATCCCCAATACTTTCACTACCAGACCTGCAACATCCCTTTGAGATCGAGACAGATGCTTTATACTATGTTGTGGGTGTCATTCTCACTCAACACAACCACCCTATGTCCTATCATAGTGAGACACTGTTAGATATTATCCGTAAGTACCCTACTTACGACAAAGAAATGTATTCCATTGTGCAAGCATGCCGCCAGTGGAGGCATTACATTCTTGGGAAGGAGACAGTCATCCACACTGATCATAATGACCGCCATCAAAAGTGGTCCACATACTTGGAGCAATTCCACCTCAACATCAAGTATAAAACAAGAAGAACCAATCGCGTTGTTGATTTCCTCAATAGACCGCCAATCGCAACACTCACCACAGTGCTATACTCTTGCGATCATGAGACATTTGGATGGTCCCAACTCTATGAGACAGACCCTGACTTTGAAACTACCTACAAAATGTTGGGTGCAAACACAGTTGTCGATAATTTGCATCTTCAGGATGGGTTGGTGTGTCATCTGGGCCGTATATGTGTTCCATAAAGTGAGCGAGAGAAGATGATCTGGGAATCCCACTACATTTGGGTAGTAGGACACTTCGGCATCAAAAATACAATGGAGATGCTACAGAAACATTTCTACTGGCCTAAACTTCGATAGGTGGTCAGTAAGTATATCAGGTCCTGCACTACCTACACTATTGCCAAACCGACCACTAAGAAACAGGGCCTATACACCTCTCTTCCTACTCCTAAAATGCCATGGGAATCCATCTTAATGGACTACATGTTGGGCCTCCCATCCACCAAGTGGGGAAATGATTGTGTTTTTGTGGTTGTTGATCGCTTTTCTAATATGGTGATTCTGGTTGCTTGCAAGAACAACATCACAACAGAGGCCACTTCCAAGCCCTTCTTTGAACGAGTCTTGGTACATTTTGGAATCCCACAAACCATTGTCTCATATCAGGATAGTCGATTTCTCAGCACATTCTGGTTGAGCCTCTGGTCACTGCTGGACACCAAGATCACCAAATCCACGGCCTTAAAGGCTGTAAATCGAATGATTGTGCATATCCTTCGCATGTATAATTCAAATCATCCTCGCACATGGGATGAGAGCCTTCCCTATTTACATAATAGCTACAACTGAGCCCTGCATATCTCAACCAACCACAACCCCTTTCAAGTGGGGTTGGGATTCCAAACATTGGGTCCCATAGATGTTTCACTTCCCCTTGCGGTCACCTCGACCGACTCATCTCCTTCTCCAACTGAAGATGACAAAGCCACTTGGTTCATTGAGTGAATCCAACACATCCACCAACAGGTTCAGGATATCCTACATAAGTCAAATGACAAGTACAAACAACGCCATGATCAACATCGGGTGCCGCATAAGTTTCAGGTGGGCAACAAAGTTTGGTTGCACTTGCAGAAAGAACGCCTTACAAGACCCCATCATAAGGTTTTCCCACTCCATTATGGGTCGTACACTATCGCCAAGGCCATGGGGGATAATTTTTTTGATCTCAACATTCCTCCTTTCCTTGGCCTGCACCCAGTGTTCAATGTGGATCTCCTTCGCCCTTATATCCCACCATTATTGGACACCTCAGAAGTAGAAGAACAGTTGAAACCAACAGATCTCAACCATGATTTCATAAAATAGGCATCCAATGATTATATTTTGTATAGACAGATCAAGGGAACTCGACAACAAAGGATCCAGCTTTATCGAGTTGTCAAAGCAGGGCAACTCCTACACCAAGGCAAGTGGCTCACCTAGGGCAAAATTCAGCAGAAATTTCCTCATCTGATGGGGGACCTTAACAAAATGCATACCATTGCTTCCTAATGAGGGAGGATTGATCCATATGGATATCGGTGGCCACCCACCTTTTCCAATTGGCTCAAAATAGTTTTCTGACAATTTTGGCAATTTACTATTTTTAGCAGTTTTAACTTCCGGGGCCACTTTGAGGGCCTAAATGAAGGTTTTTTTGGATCGAGCTCCTCAATGATAGATAAAATAATTATTGATCCCCCAAAATGTATCTCCTCAATGATACCTTTCCAACAGTCTATCACATGCCTAAAATGGAGATCGTATGCAAAAGTTACGACCCCGGGAAGTTGATGTACCAAGTTACCCAAATGGGGCCCACATAACTTTTGGCGCTTCATCCCCTAGGTTTAGATTTTTGGATGTCTAGGGTTTTGGGCATTCCTGATTATTGTAAAAAGGCCTTCAAAGCCTCATTGTAACCTATTTTTTGCGAATTCACACTGTTGTCATATCTCTTCTCAGAGATAAGCCACCACCATTCCAGCAAGCTTGTTTCTGCTGCATTTTATAGTTTCAACTTATTTCGTTATTGAATAGAAAACAAGTTTTACTGTATCTCTGTTATTTTGTGTTAAGAACCTATTAATAATATGTATTCATTTCATTCTTCTCATAAAATCTGGATCACACCCTTATTAAAACTTACTGACTGAAGTTAGATTGAGACCTCACTTTCCTGTGCATTCCAGCCGAGCTTTCTGCATTAAAGAGATATAATCTTAAAACTACGTCCATTAGACCACCCTTTAAAACTATTCATTGTGACATACAGGATGATGAGTATTGGTCTTACCTCTTCTACAATCAAGAGGTGACTTCCAGTGCTAATAAACAAGATGGAAAGGCATGAAACCAATGGTAGTTTTGACTATTGTTCGATATTCCCATAAGGTCGAGAAAAGCATGTGATGCCAGTTGGTATTATGCTTATATACAACTCGTTGTAGCATGGTTTTAAGGACCTTATTAAATAATTTGACTTTCCCATTGGATTGTGGATAGTAGGGTGATGCAAACTCATGAGAAAAGCCCATTTTGGTAGATAGCTCATTGAAGACTTCATTCTCAAAATGTTTTCCATGTTCAGAAACCAACTGGAGAGGGACTCCAAAGCATGAAATGATGTGGTTAAAGAAATAGAGAGTAGTCGTATCTATTGTATTATTGAAGGTGGGCATGGATTATTCCCTTTTGCTAAAGTAGTTGACAACAACCACTATATACTTGTGCGAATTGTTGGATGGGGGGTTGAAAGTCGTGAAATCAATTTCCCATTTACTAGAGAGGCCACCGGTTATGACAGGATGGATAAGAGCACATGGTGCTTGGGATTTTTGTGTGTATGATTGACAATTGTCACAATGCTTGACCACATGGATGTAGTCATGAAATATAGTGGGAAAAACATAATCAACCCAACTAATTTTTGTGCAGTGGACATGCCCAAGAGGTGACCTCCACATGCGCCATTATGACCATCATTAAGGACTTTGCCTACTTCCTCAAGGGTGAGGCATTGTCATAGAATGGTGTCAATGCTCCTATGATACAAAACATATCCTACAAGGAGATAGTTTGAGGCTTGGTGACAGATTCGATAGAGGTCATATTGAGAGAGATGAGGGTCAATTTTTTTTTTTTAGAGATAGACAAGAAAATCAAAAACATCCCAAAATTCTTGGAAGAGGGTTTTATAGGTTATGATTTCTTTGAGAGAGAATGTGGTATGTTGGTATGTGGTGAATATGACTGCAACACCCTCAGGGGAATTTTGATAAGAGTAGAGGACAATTCTGATGAGGAACAATACTCTGAAAAGTAAGCAATGACACCTGTAGGAAGTATCAAGGATTTGGCAGGCATTGATGGCCCAACAAATTTCAGAGGTCTTCCGGCCATATAAAACAAACTGCAATAGTCGCAAAGTAAGACCCACCGTAACATGAGAAAGTGTTTAATTCGAATGTTATGGGGGCCAATGACAACAGGGAGCAATGATGGTTCTCCCTCTATCGTCTGAGACTCCTCGTTGTAAAGGTAATGAGAGTCAAGATATTGTCGCCCTTCTGGAAACTACTTTGATGTTGAAAAAAAGGGAGATGCGACTCCAAGAAGTGGAGGGCTTCATGAAATCCACTCGATGAGATCAGGAACTGAGGAGGTTCATGGACGAAGTCCATATGTGTGGAGACTCATGACTTCCCTTGGTTGGGGATATATGTGAAGTGGCAGCAACTGTACAATGAGGTCGAGTGTCAGGGGGACAACTAGACGTGGGATAAGTTGTGCCAGAGGTGGGACAAAGTGAACAAACTTAGAGAGAAGAGGTAGGTGGTCTATGGTATACTCGGAGTTTATGGACAATGTCAATAGGAGTGGGTGATAAAGAATGCCCCAACCAAGGGAGACATGGGTTGCATCTGCTAAAAGGGAAGAAGTTCACCAAAGGTGATGACAAAAAAGATATGTAAATGATGGGAAAAAAGGATTTGTACAATTGCCAAATAAATAAATAATTGGGGATGAGTGTACAAATACAGAAATGGGTGCCCCAATGCAATATGGCTTGGCCTATGAGGGCACAAGTTGTGTAGGGAACTGGTGGAGGGTGAGGGGCCCCATGGGTGGGTTTCTGTATGAGGTAAATGAATGAAGAGGAATTGACAGATGGGAAAACTGATGTTGGATGAAATGGGGGGCTAATGATACTACGGGGGTGCATTCCAATGAGAATTGTGAAGAAATATCATGGGAGTCCATGGTTCAGGCTAGCAATATGAGGAGAAGGAGTATGTGGTTGATTATCGAACATGCATAAGACTATTGGGACTCCCATCCCTAGGGGGTGAAAGAATCATGAGTGTCGAAGGGTTAAGGGGAACTGAGAATGGGACAAGTCATGTGGGGAAGAGTGATACTGGGTACTGTCACCCGGTAGCACTCTTCCCCACATGAGTTTTCCCATTCTAAGCTCCTCTTGACCCTTCAACACTCATGTTTATTTCACCCCCTAGGGATGGGAGTCCCAATAGTCTTACACATGTTCGAGAATCAACCACATACTCCTTCACCTCATATTTCTAGCCTAACCCATGAACTCCCAAGATATTTCTTCACAATTCTCATTGGATTGCACCCTCGCAGTATCATTAGCCCCCCATTTCATCCAACATCAGTTTTCCCATCTGCAAATTCCTCTACATTCATTTACCTCATACAGAAACCCACCCATGGGGCCCCTCACCCTCCACCAGTTCCCTACACAACTTGCACCCTCATAGACCAATCCATATTGCACTGGGGCACTCGTTTATGGATTTGCACACTCATCCCCAATTATTTATTTATTTGGAAATTTTACAAAGCCTTTTTTCCCAGCATTTACATAGCTCTTTTTTTCGTCACCTTTGGTGACCTTCTTTCCTTTTGGAACACACAACCCATGTCACCCTTGTTTGGGGCATTCCTTATCACCCACTCCTATTGACATCATCCATAAAATTTGAGTATACCACATGCCACCTACCTCTGCTCTCTGAGTTTGTTCACTTTGTCCCGCCTCTGGCAAAACTTATCCCACATCTAGTTGTCCCCTTGACACTCAACCTCATTGTACGACTAATTCCACTTCACATATATCCCCAACCAAGGGAAGTCCTGAGTCTCCACACATATGGACTTTGTCCATGTAGCTCCTCAGTTCCTGATCTCATCTAGTGGATTTCATGAAGCCCTCCGCTTCTTAGAGTCACATCTCCCTTTTTGTTGACATCAACATAGTTTCTAGAAGGGAGACATTATCTTGACTCTCATTACCTTTACAATGAGGAGTCTCGGATGGAACAAGGAGAACCATAATTTCTCCCTGCTGTCATTGGCCCCCATAACATTCAACTTCAACACTTTCTCATGTTACGGTGGGTCTTACTTTGTGACTATTGCAATTGTTTTTATATGGGCCGAAGACCTCTGAAATTTGTTGGGCCATCAATGCCCGCCAAATCCTTGATACTTCCTACAGGTCTCATTGCTTACTTTTCAGAGTATTGTTCCTCATTAGAATTGTCATTTTCTCTTATCAATACACCCTCGAGGGCACTACAATAATCTTCACCAACATACCACTTTAGTTACTATACTACACCTGGTGTTGGAGCACTAGAGGCGCCCTGAGGGCTGCTAGATATGTAGTTTTGTGTTTGATATAGGTTGGTGATCCCATTTTGCATAGTTGTGACATCCAGTTTTGTACTGATAGGGATAAGGTGACTCACCTTCCTATGGGCGATGTACTATTTTTTGTAAACACTTATGACATTTTGACCGATATATATATATATGGATATACATTTTGGGATCTTTGTGATGTTCATATGTGTTGATGATTTTTAATGTGGTTTATGATGTCTAATATCTATGTTGTGTGTTATAACCCTAATTTGCACCATACATGCGTGTCTGGCATCAAGCCATTTCACATCCCTTCTTTTCCAAAGAACTATTGAACAACTCTTTAAAAAACCTTTTTTATAAGGGCCCACGTGCCCTACTCCATTACTGCACACGTGTACACGCTTACTAACCTAAAACAGCCCGTGTGGACCTACAAAAGCACAAAAAAAGGAAAGTTTTCGACATAACACACAACTTTGGGTGAGTTAACTAAAACTCCCAGCCATGCATGGCTGAGGGTTCATCCAAATACCTAGCTTCTTCTAGCCTATAAAAGAAGGGTTAGGGGTCCAATTTGGAGGAGGAGAATAATAGTAAAGAAACTCTACCCAATTTCATATTCCCATTGTCCCAACCCTTTAGCCATGCTTGTGCAAAGAGAGATACAAAGCAAAGAAGTTGGAGGACATTTGAGGAGGAGCCCAATATCAAGATTCATGAAGCAGTGTCCGGTCTCGACATTGTAAGTTGATTCATCAAATTTAATAATAAAGAAATGTTTTTCCCGTCCCAATATATGAATTCTTCATAGTTTAGTAAATATATGTTTGAATCTCTAACCCATTAGTCTGTAGGTAAAATGCATGTGTATTTTGTTTCTTTTTTTGTATGGAGGTCAGCCTTGGGAGGAGAGATGCTAACAAGCGATCAAGCATGAAGAAGGATCGACATCAACCATGTGGAACAAGGTATGTTGGTTTAACAATGTATTTGCTGAAAAGAAATGGGGATTAGGTCTAGGGATGAAGGTAGAAAGTAGGTTTCTTTCGGTCATATCTGCATGCATACTATAACCCTATTTTCTAGTCCATAGGGGGATTTCCCACCACAATAGAATTGGCGACCATACTGGGGAAGTCTCTAGGGTTCCTGGGAGTATTTTTGGGTAGTTTTAAAAGACTGGTTTTCCTACCTATTTTTTGAAGTTTCTGTAAAGTCTGAGCTAGTAGAGAGTCTGGTTTTCCATACCAGCTGTCTTTTTTATTTGCTTGATTGTGTTTTTCTGAGACCCACAGAGGTACACATGGCCTACATAAGGTCTGCATGTGTGTACCTGCGCCCTACTCTCTTACAACTCGTGTGTAAATGCTAGCTGAAGAAGTAGCAGTAGCATGTAGATTCCAGAAAATTTTTGAGGCAGTCATCCTCTTCCCTGTCAGAATCAGACATTCTCAGGGGTTTTCTAGAATTCTTTCTAAGTCTTGGTTGTTTGCAGTCTTGTCTCAGATTTGTTTGTTTTACGAATTTTTTTTCCTTACATTGTTTTCTTTTTCTGTTAAAGAGAGTGTCGAAGCCTTCAAGAGATCCTAGTTCTCAATATTAGTGGTCTCTTCCTAGTTTGGATTGTTTGTTGTTATTTTTTTTCATAGTTTTAGAGATACATGCGGCCTATAGAAGGTCAGCATGCGTGTACACGCCCTCTGGCTTCATACAACTCGTGTTCACACGCTTGATGTTGGATTATCAATAGCGTGCTTGTCCAGGATAGTTTTTGTTGAGGGTAAGGCAATCATCCTTTCCCTTGAAAAGAGTTATACCTCTCAGGTTTTTGAATCTTTTTCCTGGCAGCCAGTAGCTTAGAGTTGATCTTAGCCTTAGCTTGCTTTTTTCATTTAAAAGATGTCATTAAAAAAAAATTATTTAGGGTTTTTAGACAAGTGTGAGAGTCATTTTTTACGTTGCTAGTGTGTGATTTCTTGAAGTGATTCTTTGTGATCTGCGATTAGGACATAATTGTTTTTCTTGGTTTTTTACTTGTTCGTATTTTTCCTTTTTGTTTTATCAACATTTAAATAAATAAAAATATCTTTCATTTTCTTGTTTGGTTGAAAAGTGTGATTTTGCATTAGTATCCAGGGAAAAATCTTTGTTTTATTAAGTTCTTGATAGTATAATTAGATCGTAAGTAGCTTTTAGTCGAGTGAAATCCTTCTTTAAGTTTGTTGATCCCAAAGATCTTAGAAAAATAAAAATAAAAAATTTGAAAAGTTGTTGAAATTTTGCGTTAAGTGAAATTTTTGTTTCCATCTTTGTTTCCATATTTGTATTCATTTTGAATTTCATATTTCAAAACATCATTAGTTTCACTTTCATACCCCTTGAAATAATATAAGCCATAAAATTAACGCTAAATATAAAATGTATTATACTTTTATGTTTGTAGGGTTAACCAACTAGTTCAGGATTAGGGCCTTGGATTAGGTTGGAGAGGAAACTCTTCAAGACCATTAAACTAAAACATTGGATTCTGAGTTAGGGAGTGTCCAAGTCCAGTATCATGAAAGTTATCCGGAACCCCCCTCTAACACAGGGGATAAACATGAGGTCACGTGCGGAAAGGTATCGGAGATAACCCCTCCAAGGATGGACCAATCATAGTGGAGAACACATATAGAGGGCTTGTTTTGGGATGTCGTCGATTGCATTTGCCACGGGGCTTCATGGATCTCGAATCCATTTGATATCCTCAGTTGTCTTCTAGACCACTTTCTTTTGATACCCTTGATAGGTTTCGGGCTTGATACCCTGCTCATTGTGGTCTACCTGACTTTCGACTGTACCTGCTTGGTGACTATTTACGCACTGGCAACCTAGTTGCCTATCTTTTCTAGGGACATACATAGGTGACTACGAGGGTATACCATGGTACCTAGGATAGACATTGGGCCACACTTTGCAGAGTATACCTGGAGGGTTCTTCCATGTTCGAGTTGCACTTGCACTGGTAAGTTTCTTTAGTGTTGGTTGTTGTAATTGTTCTTCCAATTAATTTAGTGTTTGCCTGTCTTATCTTATAGGGACTTTTTTTAGTGCATGATTGTTTTTGAATGGTTAGACTACCCTAGTGTGTCTTTGATATTTTCACACACTGGAGGATCATGAGCTCCATCGGTCACGAAGGCTTCTTGGCCTACCGTCGGTTACACTGGAGCCACCCCCGCCACCACTAAGGCAAAAGATAGACCAACAAGGGTCTTTTGAAGTGACCGGGTCACAAGAAATTGTGCCCAACCAACATCCAGAGGAATCGACCATTGTATACCTTGGAACACAAGATTTTGGTCTGGTTGAAACCTTCACCACTGATCGTTCAGCACCCACCATCATACTGATTCATCCTTATGAGTGCCAGACAATGTCGCACACAGCAATGGAAACAAATGTTGTTACTCCTTCTGTGAATTATTCAATTCCCACTACGGTTGTCACCACAAGAGAGTTTCCACATCCTAACCAATTGTCACTGGTCTGGGCCACCACGGTCTCGACTGCAACTACATCGCACAGTGGTCCAATCTCGTCTTTGGCAGTGGCCACAACCCCTTTCACACCAAGTGTGATAGGACCTCCGTTCTCATATGGGATGCCTAGTTCAGGTACAAGTCCTGTACTTTCCTACTCCACTTCACAGACTTCAGGTATGGGGGCAGGGAGCTCTACCTCTCCTCTGCAAGGACACATGGGGGGCACTCCTGCTCCTTTTAATGCTTTCCCTTATGGGGGAGGTCATATACCTCCTTCGTCCCCTTCACTCGGTGATGTGCATCAACAATCCGTCGGGCCACCTACACATCATAGTTTATTTGGAGTGGGGAGTCAAGGACCACCTTCACATAATATGTCGGTATTTTTGACACCTTTTTATTTGTTCGGTGCATTTGGTAACAACCCTTTCTCATCAGCTACTTTCTTGACTGGGGGCAACCCCAGTTTTGGACAGTCTATTCCTATGCAGGGTATTATTCCTTCACAGGGGGCACACCCAGGAACTTCTTCCGCACCATGGCCTTGGAATTCTAGGCAGGGATCCATTCCCTCGTTCGGAATGTCGATCTGGGATAATTATTTTCACAATCAATGGAACCCAGGACAAAGCACTATGCCTATCCTTACGGGACCGACATGGAGCAATCCTTTGCAAAGTCCTTCAAATGTAATGCATGCCCAAACATCTATGTCCTATTTTGGAAATCAATCAGCGATGTCTCCTCACACGCAAAATCCATATGCTGGCAATGGCCATGGTTTTTACTAAAACCCAGGCCAACAACTGAACGTTTCCTGGCAACCTGGTGCTAGTCAAACTACAGGCCCCTTTTTCCTAGGTTATCACCAACAACCCAAACTTCCCTTCCTGGAAACCTTTCATTTGCCATACTTGACAAGGTTGTTGAATGACCCTATTTGTCACGATCCACGTTGGCCTTCTATGCCGACGAAGTTTCCTTCGGACATCCCAAAGTTCTAAGTCAAGCCTAACGAAGATCCAGGAGATCATGTGACTACCTTCCATCTTTGGTGCTCATCTAACTCATTGAAAGATGACTCTGTACAGTTGTGATTGTTTCAACATACTCTCATAGGGAGTGCCACGAAATGGTACATTGAGCTCAACCGCTCAAGATACTCTTCCTTCGGTGAACTAGCGATGGATTTCCTAAATCATTTCCAATTGCCTATGAGATATGACGCTAGCACAAAATGGAGATGTAGAAAGAGTTTAATTATGGTACCAGTCCCACAGTCTTTGGTCCCACAGTTGTCCAAAGACGTCGCTACGCCGAGAGTATTTTCCGAAGAAGATGCCATCATGAGAGCTCAACAACTTGAGCTAATCTATTCTCAGTCTGGTTTATTATGTGAGATCTTGCTAGATGCACCACGCTCAATACTTGATAACACCAGACAAAGAGATGGACCACATGCCGATGGTATAGTTGGTTCAGCACAAACAAATATCGCTGAGTAATTGACGAAGCAGTTGCAGTAGTTGTCTATACAACACACAACGACCATCCAAACTACTGCTTCGGCTTCTCACCCTACCAAAACATCGGATGTACACACAGTGCAATCGACTAATCCAAAGGCCACAGAGCATCCTGAAGGAAAGAAAAAACAAAGAAAGAAGGGTAAGGGGGATAAAGAACCTACCAATAATGCTGGCGGGGACAACACTGAGAAACGGAAGGCGAGGTGTCCATGCAACTTGTGCGCGGAAGACCACCCAACCCATCTATGTCCTCGGCTTGCAGATGCCCAAACTTTTGTGGCACAACAACAACTTGTTGTGTTAGCCGATCCTTTTCAACATGGGAAAAATCTAACTCAAGCCTCTGCAAGCATGGAAGGGGACAGCCAAGGACCCTTTCCGTCTTCAACCAACCCCAAATCTACGAATGTATATATGGTAAAGGGTGATGCTTTTATATCGACTAGAGAACATGACTATAGTAAACCAAGCACTTCTGAGAAGGGAAAAGAAGTCGAACTCCCATATCTTCCTCTACAAATTGAGAAGACATTGGGTGAAACAATGACACACATCCCCAAAGGTGCGTTCAAAAACTCTTCTCACAACCCAAATGCAAGGGTCGCCCAAAACTATTCTATGGTGGAAGATTTATTACAAACCCCTTGTGCGATGTCCGCTTTGGAGGTTCTCCAAAGTTTCCCATCTCAGAGAAAACCCTTGTTAACCACTTTAGGATCTATCGAGACTTAAACCGGGTACAATCATGCTGGATAAAACTGACCTAAAACCTCATCTACCTTACCACATAGCCTTTTAGATAGTAGTGGCTTATCCCATGAAAAATTTTACTCGAAATATCTTCTGCAGGGTGGTCGATGAGGGAGCCTCGACATGTTTTATGTCATTGGCATGTTGGAAGGCCATTAGAAAGCCCATTTTATCTCCATCACCTACTCTCCTCACTTCTTTTGACGGTCGTTCATTCCGACCACATGGTATCATTCCCTCTTTCCCCGTGTAGTTAGGAGGGAAGACCGTGTGTGTCGAGGTAGAGGTAGTCGATGCTCCCCTAGACTATAACCTCTTGTTAGGAAGGAGTTGGAATTATGCCATGCAAGCTGTGGTCACTACAGTCTTTCAGGTCTCGTTGTTTCCACACGAGGGCCAGATAGTGACCATCGATCAATTATCTTTCTGCAGACCCGACCCTTCATTGGGGTCGTCCACAGTCCCAATGGTCAATAATCCTCAACCAGGTGTCGTCAATGTCAGGGTTGGGTTGTGCCCATCATTGATGGGTACCTTCGACTACCCTCCCCCTCAAGGTGATATCTAGTTTATATCCAATCACCATAAGGTTGAGATCTTTCAAGTTTTGTCGTTCCGCATGACTTACTTCAACAACCCATGGATACTTCCTTCCCCATCAACCATGATGGATGGGACAAGTCACCCGGGCATGTCCATGCTCTTGTCTGTAGCTGAAGTAGCATACT
The DNA here is from genome assembly GCA_009831015.1 of Picea engelmannii. Lineage (NCBI taxonomy): Eukaryota > Viridiplantae > Streptophyta > Pinopsida > Pinales > Pinaceae > Picea > Picea engelmannii. The sequence continues at coordinate 1,545,414 of ML777771.1, forward strand.
CTTTAGTCCAACAAACTTCATCCAACACTGATCCAACTCCTACAAAAGAGTTTGATCCACTTCTGGATCTTATTTGGGCTCAGGATTCTCTTGCTCACACTGATTCATTAGACTTAGTCTTGCCCACTGATGAAGCTATAATTGAGGCAATGACTAGTTCGGACAAACCCTGGGAACATCTTCATCATAGATCATACTTCCTCCCAACGTTAATAAGAATCGAAGCTGGAGAATTCACCTTGACTATGACAAGAGATAGGTCTTGTCCCATTAATCTCTTATCTACACACGAGGTTTATGCTGAGGGTAATATGGAGACTATTGTTGAGACCTTACCAATCAATATCTCCTGAAACCCTAGCATCGTGGAGAATGTTTTCATCGGAGATGACTACTCCCCTAGAGAGGTTCAAATCTACACGGATCTTTTTAAAGAATTTTGCAACGTTTTTGCCTGGTCTTACGAGGAAATGCCAGGCATTGATCCAAAAATAGTTGAACATGAAATCACAACGTATCCAGATGCCAAGCCTATCCGGCAGAAGCTTCATCTAGTTAAACCCAAGAAAGAAGCAAGCATTAAGGTTGAGGTTGAGAAATTGTTAAAAGATGATTTTATCTATCCTATCCATTTGACCCAATGGGTGTCAAACCCTGTACCGGTCAATAAAAAACAAGGCACAATTCATGTATGTACGGACTTCCGTGGTTTGAACAAGGCCTGTCCCAAAGATAATTTTCCCACACCATTCATCGACCAAATAATTGATTAATGTGTGTGTTACGAGGCCTTCTCTTTCATGGAAGGTTTTTTAGGATATAACCAAATACAAATCAAACCCGAAGACCAGCACAAAATGAAATTCATCTATCCATGGGGTACATTCGCGTATCGTAAGATTCCTTTTGGTCTCAAAAATACTGGAGCCACCTTTCAGTAGGCCATGTCTTTTTCTTTCCATGAACTCAAGCATATATTCGAGGCCTATTTAGATGATTTAGCATCACGATCTTGCAAGAGAACAAATCATCCCACACACCTCCGACTTATCTTTGAGCATTGTCGCTACTTCCGGATTCGCTTGAACCCAAACAAGTGTAGATTTTGCGTAACATCAGGATGATTGTTAGGTTTCATTGTGTCAACAATAGGGATAATGGTCGATCCTCTCAAGGTTGAGGCAATAATTCAGTTGCCTCCCCCACACACAATCCTTCAACTTCAGAGTCTCCAGGGCAAGGCGAATTTTCTAAGATGCTTTATCGCTAACTACACCGAGATCACCAAGGGATTTATGCACTTACTTAAAAAAGGTGTTCCTTTTCATTGGGACGATGCTTCTCAATTCTCTTTCGTCGCATTGAAACATGCACTCACAACTGCCCCTCTACTTCGTCCACCTAACTATAAAAAGGATTTATTATTATATCTGGCTGCAGTAGAGTCAACCATTGGCACGGTTTTAGTTCAGGAAGATGACTTGTTCTCTGAATATGTCATTTATTACCTGAGTTGAGGCCTTGTAGGACTGGAAATTAATTATTCTCATACTAAAAAACTTGCATTGGCAGCAGTCCATGTTGTTCAACGGCTCCATCATTATGTTCTGTTTCGCAAGACCACCATCATTGCTTTCATGAATCCATTTAAGTACATGTTGACATGATGGGTAATAGGAAGAAAGATCAGTATATGGATATTCATCCCCCAAGAGTTTTACTTAGATTTCGTTTAAGTGAAATCCAAAACGTCACTAGTCTTCATAGAACTTATTTTGGAACATCCGGTAGAGTCACGTGATCTTGTGCCCGAAGAGTCGCCTATAAGAAGAGATATGTTTTTTATCACCTCTTCAGATCCCTAGTACAGAGATATGCTTATCTATCTCTAGACTTTGAAGTGCCCCACCACTGATTCTCGTGATGAGCGTCGATGCATACGCCATTAGGCCAAGAATTATCGCATACTTGATGATACATTGTATCAGAGAGGTGTAGACTGTATCCTGCGACGATGTGTCACTCATGGGGAATCAATTATCATTCTTAACGATTGTCATACTAGAGCTTGTGGAGGTCATTTGTATGGGTTGCCAACAACCCAAAAAATTCTATGAGCAGGTTACTTCTGGCTGACACTTATCAAAGATTGCATTGAATCGGTCAAGAAGTGCCATCTGTGCCAAATCTTCTCTCGGAAGATGAGGGCACATCCCGCTCCTATGTTTCCTGTCATCACAGTTGGTCCCTTCACTAAGTGTGGGATTGATTACACTACATGCAACCCTCCTTCAGTAGGGGGGCACCGCTATATCATCGTAGCTATAGACTACTTCACGAAGTGGGTTGAGGCTATGCCAATGTTTAAAGATGATGGAGAGACTCTAGCTCTCTTTTTATTCAACCAGATAATAGCAAGGTTCAACATCCAAAGGGATATTGTCACTAACCATGGAATTCACCTTCAAAACTAGATGATGATCAATTTAACATCAAATCTTGGGTTACAGCAGGAACATTCGTCACCTTACTACCCCCAAGCAAATGGTCAGGTGTAAGCTGTGAACAAAACTCTTAAGACCATTCTACAACGAACGATCAACTCAACCAAGTCCAATTGGAATTTGTTGTTATACTCAGCATTATGGGCTTACCGAACATCTATTAAGACTGCAACTAGTTTCTCACCTTTCCAACTCATTTACGGGCTGGAGGTAGTCCTGCCTATCGAATGTCAGATCCCATCTCTAAAGTTGGCAGTACAGTTATTGCCAAACACTTCTCCACTTGAAGAATGGTTAGTATAGCTTGAGAAACATCATGATGCAGCCCTGGCCAATGAGGATCACAAACATAAGGTCAAGTGTCAGTATGATAGGTCCGTTCGTCCTTGAATTTTCTCTGAAGGTGACCTTGTCCTGGTCTATGACCAAGATAAGGACCCCCTGGGGGCAAGAAAATTCAAATCCATGTTGTTCAGACCTTTCATCATAAAAGAGGTGTTAAAAAGGGGCACTTATTGTATGGCTGACTTTGAAGGGAATGCTTTGGAGGAGCCTAGAAATGGGCTCTACCTCAAAAAGTATTACTCATAGGCAGGTCACTGTGGGTAACTTTTTGTAACATATGTATAGTCTTTGTACTATTACTTTTTAATTTCTTTTAGTGTTATGGATGTGTCATTGATGTTATCTTTCGTCACTGTGGCAGATGTCAAGTGATTTCGAGGTGTTCGTTGGGTATGCAAATGGTGCTAGTTGGCACACTCGAAGGCTTGTCTCTATAGCTTGGGTAATCTTTACACCTCAAGGCCAGTTATTATATTCTGGAGGTATATGCTTAGGTGACACCAAAAATAATGTTGTCGAGTGTAGTGCAGTTATTGAGTTTCTTCGTGATGCTTTGTCATTGGGTATTTCTCATCTCCAGGTCTATCTTGACGCTCATCTGGTTGTGTCTCAGTTAAACAGAGTATACTGGGTTCGTGATCCAACTTTACACCAATGATTCCTTAGGGTACATCTCTTAGAACAAAACTTTGATTATATTACATATTTTCATGTTCCTAGGAGATTAAACCAAGTTACACATACTCTATCTAATCAAATTTTAGATTGGCTTCTCGCACATATATAAAATAACACTCACATAAACATGTAAATACATTTTTTGCATACATGATCCATAAGACACAAAAGACAAAAAAAAAAAAAAAACATATATAATATCATAAAGTAACTAGAGTACATAGATGGATGCAAGCGCCTCAAAAATATGAGCAATAACGAGTCACAGGGCTTATGCCCTCAAAAAATATTGACAAGTAGTGATCGTGGCATGTAAAAATGTCTAGCTAAAGTCAAGGCCTATGAGCCTTGTTACACTGATCCATAGCGTTGGCTAAACACCGAAACAACCGGACCCACGTATGTGGTGCCCCCACTACATGAGGTTGCATAGATGGTGGAAGGTCCTCAATATCTACCATCAGGACCATGCGAGTGAGAACAGTAAAGTTCCACTTGACTCATCTCAATACCCTCTCAGCCTCCCCAGCTGGAAGATCTCCTGCTACTGCTGGCCCCCCTGCTGCGGCAGGTGCGGCCCCTGGCCGAGGACAACGCTTGTTCCTCGCATAGTCAATGGTTCGCACTGGTCCCACATCTACACATAATGAACACATATCCATAAAATACTCTGGTATAACAAAAAAATGATATATATAACAAAAATGACATAAAAATTACATATGTTTAACAAAAAAAAACTAGGCCAATAATGTAGGCCAAAAGTAACCTACGCGGATGATTTTCTGAGCGGTGGACATCCCTGAAAGATGGCCCCCACAAGAGCCACTTTGGCAGTCGTTCAAGAATCTATCGTCCTCATCAATAGTAAAGCATCGATGGAGTATGGTGTCAACCCCTTGTCGATATAAGATATCCCTGATGAGGAGGTAGAGAGGTGCCTGGTGACGAATACATCGACAATCATCTCTGAAGAGGTGGTTTCCAAATTTTTGTGTTCAGAGATATATGAGAAGATCGCCATTCCAAGGGTCATCTGAGGGGATGTAAAAGAGATGTTCATCAGGGAAGTTGGTATTGACGAGGGAACTGGTAGTATCATAGGGGAAATTCGTGATGAGTTTGGTGAGGACGAGAGCTTTCTTTCTATTGGGTGTTGAAAATTCGAGATCATACTCCTGAAGGATGATGATCCATCGAGAAAATTTACCATTAATTTGTCGACAACTGAGCAAGTATTGCATGGGGTTGGAATTTTCTATGACTTTGGTAGTTCTAAGAAGAATGTAATGGCGCAACTTCTAGACTGTGAGGACAACTGCAAGGGATAGTTTCTCTTCATTATTGTATTTCAAGGGTGTCCCTAAGAGGTTTTTACTAATGTAGTAAATGACATGCTCGCGATCATCATCCCATATTTGAACGAGAACTTCTGCTATTGAGACGATTGAGGCTGATATGTAGAGGGTATAGTCGTAGTTATAATCAGGTGGACTAATCAAAGGGGCATTGGAGAGTGTCATTTTAAGATCATTGAAAGCGTTTTGGGCATGTGCATCCCAGTGGAATGGGATTTCATGGCATAGTAAGCGAAGGAAACCGTGTGCTTGAGTGGCATAGTCTAGGACAAAGCATCGTAAAAGGTTAGCATTTCCTTGTAGGCTCTACAGTTGGTGTAAATTATGAGGAGGGGGAATTTTTGTGATGGCTTGGACTTTGAGGGGATCCACAGTAATACCACTTTGGGAAACAATGAACCCAAGAAGGCAGCCAGTAGTGATGCATAATACACACTTGAGGGGATTCAAGTGGATATTGTGTTGATGACACCTTTGGAAAATGATTCTTAGATCATCGAGATGCTGAGTGCATTTCTTGGATGGAGCGGTGAGGTCGTCCAAATATGCGAGGATGACGTGAGCTAGATCATGAAAGATGTATGTCATGGCTCATTGGAATGTCGCTCCAATGTTCTTGAGGCCTAAAGGCATGACACGATATGTGATAGTACCCCAGGGGGTAGTAAATGCAGTTTTGTATTGATCAGCTAGGTGAATTTGGATTTGGTTGTAGCCAGAGAAACCGTCCATGAAGGACAATGCTTCGTGACCAGCGTAATCATCAATAATTTGGTCGATAAAGGGCGTGGAAAAGTTGTCTTTGGGACAGGCGTGATTGAGGTCACGAAATCCATACAGACATGAATAGTGCCCTATTTTTTGTTAACAAGGACAGGGTTGGAGATCCATGACGTATAGGTGATGGGGTAAATGAAGCCGGTGGCATGTAATTTATCAATCTCAGCCTTGATATTCACTTCTTTGGATAGGTGTAGTAGCCATTTCTTTTGGTGGGCAGGCATGATATCAGGCCAAGTGTCTATTTGATGTTCGATGATAGAGGGGTTGCGGATGGGCATCTCCGTGTATGATCAGGAAAAAATGTCCTAGTATTTTTGGAAGAGAGATTTGTAGGCAATAATTTCTTCAGGAGTGCATGTGGTGCCAATAGTGATTTCCTCGACGACTCCATTTTTTATGGAAATATCAATTTTGATGGTGGGGGAAATGTTGGCCATATTTCCTTCTTCAAAAGCATCAGGGGTGGGGATAGGGTTGTTGAACCAGTCAATATGACCTGCTGGGATAAAATCCTTGTTTTCGACTGCGTATATGGGGTGTTGGTTAGAAGGCATGAAGGCTTCCTGTGAAAGGAAGAGCGATTTGTGGTGTAGCGCATCCCATGGGAAGTCATAGGTGGTTAATTTCTTGAGTATGTCCTCATCATAGTAGAATTTTTGGGAATATAAGGGATCCAGAAGAGTAATATCGGTGACTATCACCATGTGATTGTCATCTGGTGATGAAGAAGTAGGGGGAGTGATGCAAGGAGATTGTGATGGTTTGATCGACATAAACCAAATATTGAGATACTGAGGGTTAAAAATGGTATTCGAGAGTAAACGTTCCATGGGGAAATGAATAGGGGAATTGGGGGGATTTAGGGGAAAATCCTCGTAGAAGTCATCCAAGAACCATGGGGGACTAGGGAGTGTTTCAGGTTCAAGATAAAGGATATGAATAACCTCTGGAGATGGAGTAGGGGTAATCACTGATTCCGTTGGCACTGGACAGGGTGTAGTGTTTTGAATAAGGGCCATTTGGTGATGCCTATATTTGATGATCATAGGACATTGATATGTAAAATGATCAAGTGATTCACATAGGGTGAAAGGACACCTCATACGTTCATTGACTGAAGTAGTGACATAATGGATGTCAGTGCTTTGGGTACTTGACGACATGGAGGTAGAGGGGTTTTTTTGAAAACTCTCGTGTACTGCCACGAGTGTCTGTTGAAACTGTGGTAGGGCGGGGCAATGATGAGTATAGTGACCATACTTTGAACATATGGCACATGCGAATTTGGTTTGCAGCCCTTTATTTCCTATAGTGGATGGCATTGTGGTGGTATCGGGTGTACTTGATGAAGCCATGGACGACATGGTTCCACGGGGGAGTTGGATTAGATTGCGTATCTCGGGGAGAGAGGAACATTGATTAGTGGGGTGTCCTTCTTTCTTGCAGAGTGCACAAGGAGGTTGGATGTGAGGAGGGAGAGGAGTGATGAGCTCTTTCTTCTTTCATCTTCCCCTAGCTGTAGTGGTGGCGTTAGCAAGAGGGGGTGAGGGTGTTGCTTCTGGAGTAGGTATTGGAATCTGCATCGGAACTCCTTCGGTTTGAAAAGGGAGAGATGGATGAGGAACCATTGATGGTGGATGTAGATACCATACTGGGATTGCTAGCACCATATTGGGAAGCATAGCATTGCAGCTACATGAAAAGCTTGGATGCCCGGTGGGGGGTAGAAGAAGGGGATTTGAGTAATGGCTTGGGGAACTATTTCCTAAACTGGGATATGGCCCTGGGGTGAGGTGAAATCGTCAACTGGTGGAGTTGACGAGTTCTCGGGAGATTCTTGAGGGGGGAGCTCTGCGACTAGTGGGATGTCAGATATAAGAGAAGTTGTTATAGGATAAATCCATAGGTACAGACACTAACCGATCTCCCTAGATCCACCTGGTATCTAGAACAAAACACGACAGAATAATACCCTTTTCCTAGATCTAGCCTATTGAATGAACTGAGAGATGAAGGCTATGGACATACCTTATGAACGCTCTCCTTATGTCTCTGTTGTTCCAAGCTTTTCTTCAATGCTCTCATCCCGTCGAGATCAGAACAAAATGAACCAATTGAAGTAAAGACAAGTTAAAATATTCAATGACTAATCTATACATATGATCAAGGAATTATGTAATAAAGTGATATCATCTTTATGGGAAAGGGACATATTACTGTATTAATTCAATAGAAAGTGAAACTTACAACCTGAGCCTTGATGTCATAGGTCCCCTTTCGATGGCTTCTGACTCTGACACACACACTTGCTCATGTATGAAGAAAGTCTACCACATGTGATGGATTTTCTATTGTCTCTTGCTGCTGTAGCATCAATCCTCCATACAATCTTGCACTAATTCTCTAATCAAACTCTTGCTAGCTTGCTGAACTTCTTCTTATTATTATTGTTAACCCTTTCCATGAGCAATCTCCTCAATATATAGGAAGAGATAGATTAGTTACTTGGATAGGGAATGATCCCAAGATATCTGGAATGGCAGTACTTGAGTAACCACTCGAAAGCCAACTCACCCTTCTAGAAGGTTCGAGATCTTTATCTTTTTCCTTTGTAAGAGCATGTTCACACCCTAATCATGAGCACAGCACGAGAAGTTCGCACCCCAACTTAAGGCAGACTACGAGAAACTTGTATTCCCGCAGGTGAACATATAAGCAGCCTGCGAACATGTTTCAAAGTGTGAATTCTGGAAGAAGACAACTGTAACTTTTCTCAGGAAAGTGTTCTAGATAAAGAGCTTGATCTTCCATTATCATGATATCACCATGACATCATCACAGTGACCAAATTTGTGGATAACAGAATGCCCCCCAAAGTCTGAGAGCGGAACCAGTGACAATCGATAGACTTTGTAAGCTGCATGTGTGTGTCAAGAACCAAAAGTACATCTAATCAGAGACCTGCAAACATCCAAGCATCAACAAAATATCATATATACCAGTTTCGAGGTAGGCATTCCCATACTCAGATCATAGATTGATAGCATCATAAACCAAGGTCATGGACACCAATCATACACTGTGGATCCATGCCGTCACTATATAGCAAAGCCACCTGAATACAATGTGGATCTGTGCGACAAATTTTCAGTCAAGACGACATAGCCACGAAACATACACAGTGGATCTATGTGTCACAAAATATACATACTCCTTCGCAACCTGGATCACAAAGACAATATCCAGGGTCTTCAATCTCGTCACCCAAAGTACGAATCTGACCATGCGATTACATGTGTCGAAGTCGAACATGGTAGAAACCATTTGATTATCGGTCATTGATGTATACCGTTAACAAGTGTGAGGGAAATCACCATTAATGTCAATGACTCCCAAGGTACTATAGTACAATATGTCGACTGTGATTAAATGAGTTGATGTCGAACATTCAACGGAATCTCTTGATCAGGGGTCAAGGATGTAAACCCTCTGTCGAAAGTGAGAAACTTGCCATTGAGGCATGCAAGCTTCAAGGTACTAAATAATTTCTAAGTCTTGATTTTGGATAATGTGCTGAAGTCGACAGAACAAGACTCGTCATAGGAGGGCCTTGAGGTATCCCACATCAGTGGCATGAAATGAGTAACAGAGTTTGAAAGTGAAACAGAGTATGTGACAATTGGACTTTCGGACACAGGGAAGGCCGACACAGAATGAAAATGTAACTACAGATGGCCGACTCAAAAGAGGTTTAGACTGCTCTCGAACATATGGATGACATGACCAGTGATTTGGCAGCATTGACTCAAGGACGACACATGGAAAGACCTTGTTATTGAATCAAATGAGAGACAAATGGATTTCCCAAACCGACTTCAAATGCTGAATAGGGGGTGTCATGTTCAAGAGCGACACTTGCTACCAATTAACACAAAGATGAAACATATCCCTTTCCCAAATTTTCCCCCACCATTTCTGGCAAGTACCTCTTTATTTTTACACAAGCTTGAAGAGGATCACATATGCTTGTTGATATAAGCTCATCCTTCGGACGAGTCCCTTGGAGTATTTTTAACGAACCCTAAGAAGGAGTGGTTCGGTCCCATCACGGGCCAGTCAATGTTTGTTTAATGAGTCCAGAGATAGAAAAATCGAAGGTTTTTCAAGATTATAGAGTTTGGAAAAACACTCAAAAGATAACTCTCTCAGTTCTTTTTTCGTACAATAGTCCAATGAGACCGAAAAAGGGGTAAACTATCGCTCGAAGGACGCATAAATTCAAATACTTTAACGAGTGTGAAAAAAGAAAGATCACTCGGAAATCTTTTCCTATTTAGGGAGTCGTGAAAAGAGCTTAAAGTTAACTCTAGGGGGGTTCATTTTTTGTGCAACCACATCGAGCCCGGAAAAGAGATAAAACAACGCTCGATCACATTCTAGGTTTTTTGCAAGTGCAAGAATGGATAAAAGGCACTTTAGGTCTTGAAAATAAAACCATAAGAAACACATCATATCGCAAAATTTTTTCGTCCATAATCATCTGCATGGGGTACCTGCAAGTCATTTTACTCACTTTTATATTAGAAAATAGGGTAAAATAGTGAATAAATACAAAAACCCACTTTAACTATGGTAAAAAGTAAATAAAACAAAGTTACTATTCATTTTTACCATATGTTTTACCCATTTACCATTTTAGTGCAAAAAACCTCCATTTTACCTCCGATCTTCATCATCGATTTCCGGGAGCTTCGGGGCATCATTTCACGAACTGTCTGGATCAAATTGGTAAGTCCTCAATTCCCTAGCTTTTCATGGTTTAATTTTATGATTTTAATGGCTAACCTTCAAGTTTTTGAGTGAGTTTTGAAACCCTACGCGTGAATGAGGATTCTCGCAGGCTGCCCATACGGGGCCTGCGAGAAGTTCTCATTCCCGCAGGTGGGCTTCAGTTACAGTGCGAGAAGTTCGCACTGTGGGCTATAAGCCACTTGCGAACAGTGCAGCGCCCAACTTTTTTTTTAAATATTAAGCCAATAAAACCAAATTTCTCATGTTTCAAGTTATTAACTATCTTCCCATGATTGCTATGCAGGTTAATATACACACAATGGTGCTTGAATGGAGAGAAAGGGAACACGAGGATGATAATTCTACCGTCGAAAATCACCCGCAAACCATTGCCGCTTTAAGAGATTGTGGTCTCCTAAAGTATTTCTGCATACCGGGCATGAGAGCCTAGGTTCAATTATTGGAACATTTAGTCCGGATGTGGGATCCGGATCAGTAGGTCTTCAATGTTGGTATTCACACATTGACGATTGATATTGAAGATATCTATTTCTTGACTGGGTTGTCAAGATGGGGTTCTTATGTTAGCTTGACCGGTAACCGCAGAGGTGGCATGAAAATGAGTGAGTATTTCCGAGAGTATTGCGTGCCAGAGGCAGAAAGACAAGGGAAAAGTGGGCATTTGGGGAGTGACCAATATAACTCTCCGGACCATTCTCTTCACCATAGCTCGGATGGCAGGGAGTGTAGCCCCGCATATGGCTCTACAGAGCTATTTCCAGTATGCCCTCGAGTGTGTCGAGCCCCGTGTCTTCAACTGGGCTGATGCAGTGTTGCACAACCTCAAGAAACAACTGACCAAATGCAGGCGTGGAGATCTAAAGCAATTTGGTTATGGATCGCTGCTAGTGTCCTTCTTCTACGAGAGGGTCCCAGTGTATAGGCTTCATGCGGATTGGCACTTTCCGGGTCCCAGGGATCCACGGATGCTATGATGGTGCCAACTCATGGCTAGGCAAGTGACAGGACCGATCGTTCGGTATGACGATCGCTTCTTCGACTGGCTCCAAGGCCAGGTATTGATGATCAAGGATTATGCATATGCTGGCTTGGACTGTCGCGATGATCCTGAGCTTTCCCTTCTTGAAGACGCACAATGGGGAGATATTGGTAAGAAAGACACCAACTTTTTAACTTTTTAGATGTTTTTGTATTTTCATTATATTAAATGTTTTTGTTTTTATGGTTTTATCCGAAGACTAACACCAAAATATCATTGATAACACAGATGTTGGGGCATATAGACCTGTTGGTAGCTCTCCTTTTCAGCGTCGAGGAGAAGCAGAAGTTCCAGTCCCCCAGTTTACCGAGGACTACCTTACAGTGGAGCAAAACTTAGAGGGTTTGATGTCTGATGTTCCAGAGATGCCTCTGGAGGAGATCCCACGACGCGATCAGCGTCACACCTTGGGAGTCTCTGCCTCTATGGGTCGTTTCCTCCGCAGAGTAGCCAGGACTTTAGCATGCTATCGTGAACATCATTAGTGATGTCACTTTGTAGAAGCCAGGAGCTTCATTTTTTATATTTTGGTCTTCGGACACCTTTTGTAAAAACAAACTTTGACCATTATATATATACATGGGTTCCACCGGCTTACTTTACATTTGTGTACAATTTAATGTGTTTGATTTTATAAGTGATTTAAATGTCTATCTAGCACGTAATTAGCTAAAGCGTCTATTAATGTGTTAAGACTTCTCGGAATGTGTTGATATTCTATGTAATCAAAATGTCTTTCCAAGAGGCGAATCCGCAAATATATCCTTAATAGAGTAGGACTTCGAATAGAATATACGTTACTGAGTTGTAGCACTACCAACTGCGAGTCAAGACGAACAACCAAATAACGAATTCCAAGAGAGATAGCATCAACCAATAATTCGACCACAGTGCTATACTCTGCAATATTGTTGGTCGCTCGGCCAAGACATATACCTTGTAGAGATATGAGTTCATTTGTCGGGGCATAGATTGCCCAAGCGGAAGCTAGGTTCCGAGTACTACGACTAGCACCGTCGGCGAAGCCAATATAAGGTAGAGAATACTCCGACATCTGGCAATCAAACACAACGTCATGTAAGGGCAGAAACCAAATAACGTCAAAAGAAAAACTAAAGTAACACACTCACTCAGTATGATACATAAAAATGCAACTACTCATGCACAAATGACTCATGCGTAGTACTTCTTCAAGTACAACCCATTCCTAGGTTCACTCAAAGGAACACCATCATAGTCCACTAACTCATACGCTCCTTTTTCAAACACTCTGCTAACAATGTAAGGCCCACGCCACATTGGTTCAAATTTCCCAGCTCCTAGGACATCTTTATCTTGTTCATATAGAAGAACAAGGTTGCCTTCAGAGAAGACACGAGGTTTTACATGCTTGTCGTACTGTGCCTTAACACGTTTCTTCTGGGCTTCTATTACAAGAGTAGCGTCACGGCAAGTCTCGTCTAATCGCATCAAATACAACAGACGTTCCTCTTCGGCAGAAGTATTAGGTAAGAGTTCTACAACTAGCTTCAAAGATGGTATCTCACATTCTATTGGTAGAATGGCTTCCATGCCATAAACTAATCAAAAAGGTGTGAATCCCGTGGCAGACTTAACAGATGTCTGATATGCCCACAATGCCTAAAATAACATTGTGTGCCAGCTAGTCTTATGGATTCCTATCATCCATCGAATCATAGTTATAAGAACCTTGTTGATGGCTTCGACCTGGCCATTGGCCTGTGGATAATAGGGCGTTGAGCTATCATGACGAAGGCCCAACTTCTCAGTAAGTTCAGACATCATATTATTTCTAAAATGACTACCATGATCAGTAATGATAGCCTGAGGAACACCAAAATGAGTGATGACATGGTTAAAAAGGAATAAGGCTGCAGTCTTCCCAGTATTATCAAATGTCGGCATTGCCTCGGCCCACTTTGTGAAATAATCAACAGCTACAATAATGTAACCATGCCCCCCAGCCGAGTGAGGGTGACATGTCATGAAATCAATGCCCCATTTAGCAAAAGGACCGACTGAGACTATAGGATGAAGGGGAGCAGGATGCGATCTAATCTTTTGATTATAAGTCTGGCAGGCATGACAGTTCTGGACAGCAGTAATGCAGTCAGTGAAAAGGGAAGGCCAAAAGTAACCTGCACGTAAGATCTTCTGGGCAGTAGCATACCCAGACATATGACCACCACATGCTCTTGAATGGCAGTCATTCAAAGCTTTCTCAGCTTCGTCAAAAGTCAAACAGCGCTGAAAGACAGAGTCAATGCCCCGACGGTAAAGAGTATCACCGAGGATAATATAATGACGGGCTTGATAACAGACACGACGTCGTTCATTACTGGACAAATTAGGCCAGAAAGTTTGATTTTGGAGATATATAATGATATATCCATACCAAGTATCATCGGTAATGATAAGGAAAAGTGACTCGTCAGGTAATGAATCGACTGCTACCTTTTCCGTGGCAGCGTGAGGAAAATCACAAATCAACTCAGCGAAAACTAGGGATTTCTTCGACGTAGCGCGATCGAATTCCAAATCGAACTCCTGGAAAATAACAATCCATTTGGAGTACTTGCCCCCCAAGAATTGACGTGTCAATATGTGTTGCATGGGGTTACAGTGTGAAATCACGGTAGTTTTCCTAGAGAGAATATAATGACGAAAACGTTGGACTACTTGGACAGCAACCAAAGCCAGCTTCTCAACATGTTGGTACTTGACTTCCGTGGATGATAAACTTCTACTCAAGTAATAGATAACATGTTCATCATGGTTATCATCTTCTTGAACGAGGACCATGCCAATAGTATACTCGGACGCAGCTAGATAAAGAAAGTAATCTCGACTATAATCCGGAGGAAAAAGAAGAGGAGCTTTGGTAAGGGATAACTTTAGCGCTTCAAAAGAGTTGTTAGCAACCTTATCCCAGATAAACTCTGAATCTTTCTTTAAAAGACGTGTAAAACCACGAGTAATCTCGGCATAATTCAGGATGAAATGACGAAGAAAGTTTTCTTTCCCCTGCAAACTTTGTAACTGATGCAAAGAAGAAGGAGGAGGGAGATTAAGAATCGCCTCGACCTTGATAGGATCTACCCGGATCCCATGGCGTGAAACAATGAAACTGAGGAGACGGCCGGATTCAACGCAAAAGACACATTTATGAGGATTCAGGCGAAAGCGATAGAATCGACAATGAACAAAAATTGCTCGGAGGTGAGTAGGGTGATCGACTCGACGTAAAGAATGAGCCGGAAAATCGTCCAAATAAGGCTGAACAATATGCTTGATATCGTGAAAGGCATAAGACATAGCATGTTGGAATGTAGCACCTGCATTCTTTAGACCGAAAGGAAGTTTCCTGTAGGCGAAAGTACCCCAAGGACATATAAAAGCGGTTTTATGTTGGTCCTCAGGCGCGATATTAATTTGATTATAGCCGGAAAATCCATCCATAAGAGAAACGATTTCGCTGTCGGCACAGTCATCGACGATCTGGTCAACGAAAGGGGTTGGAAAATTGTCCTTTGGACAAGCTTTGTTGATATCCCGATAATCAACACAAACGCGTATACTACCACCCTTTTTATCAATCGGTACGGGGTTGGAAACCCATTCTGTCAATGCCACGGGGTAAATGAAACCGACTCTAAGAAGTTTTTCAACCTCTAGTTTAATGGCTGCCGCTTTACGTGGATGAACAGGACGGAGGCACTGCCGGACTGGTTTAGCTCCGGGGTATGTCTTAATCTCATGAACAATGATAGCAGGTTCAATACCCGGCATCTCTTCATAACTCCACGCAAAAATATCACGAAATTCTTTAAACAAGGAAGTATAAGTGACAATTTCGTCGGGAGAACACGAAGCTCCAATATGAATGTTCTCAATTATCCTAGGTTTCACTGAAATATCTATGGGCATCGTGGGTGAAATGTTACTGAGGTTCCCTTATGCAAACACATCTCATGGAGATTGGGAAACCGTGGAGATAACAACAACGGTCGATGGAGTCGTAATCCGCTGATAATTCTCAAGAGTTTGTTGTTCCAGAAACAAGATGGAATGATGATGCCCATTTTCCCAAGGGGTGTCTTCCATGACATACATGATCATCTCATCAGTGGGAAAGATGACACGGAAAGGATCAGGAGACAACTCGTCAAAAGAATAAGTAGTAAGGGTTGTCGATTGAATGTCTTGATAAGCGGACTCAACCGGACTTAACGGCATGACGTCGCCGAAATGAACATGATCTCCAAGATCGGGAACTATCCAAGGGTCAACAGACACCAGAAGTTCATGAGGTATAGAAGAGATCATATTAATAGAAGCAATAAACGGGCGTGGAAGATCGGGTGGTGGAGGTATGGGGAATGTACCCATAAGTGAAGAGTCTTTTAAAAGACCGATCCCGACATTCTCATAACCCAGTGGGGTTTTGGCAATGAAAGGCACGTTGCCAATGTGAGTATCAGCATTAAAAAAAGGCAAGTTGATCGACCGTAACCACTTTTCCTTGGTGAGGAAATCGTACGGAACGGAAAAGGGTTGACACGACAGCACGCATAGAATCGACCCAGCTTCGACCAAGTAGAATATTGTAATCTAAGGGAGTATCGAAAACTTCCACTTCCACCTAAACGGTCTTACCTTCCAGAGTGACAGGCAATGATGGTAGAACACCATAAGGCTTAAAACCCGAGCCATTGAAGGCTCGCAAAGTGTTTAGTGATTCATTTAACGGGGGAGAGCCAATGGCTTTCCAACAAGAAAACGACATTACGCACGTAGAGGCACCCTCATCAATAACAGTCCGAAAAATACTCTTGTCGAAGACCACAACTTGGATTTGAAACGCAAGCTGTGGGGGTAACCTTGGAATATGATCATCCAAGTTAAATACTATCAGATTCGTATCTGTTGGATCAATGCCGCCTATATCTTTCAACAGCGCCCTTCATTGCGCAGGACAAGACTGAAGGACTTCGAGGGAAGACATCGCTGAGGGTGCTTGGGCTAGATCTTCGACAATGCTATAGTTTTGGGCTGCTCGAGCATGAGGATTGAATGCCGACTTCTTAACGACACCTTTCGGAGGTCGTAAAACTGTATCAAGACTCGGTCGTTCGAGATGAAGAGGACCGTTCGTAGGTGGATTGGGTGGAGAAGGCTATACTAAATCAGGAGGTGAGTCATCAACCTTGTCCTTAGACGGAGTATAGTCTTTAGCTCTAGTGGTAAGTGCAACATTGTTTTTCGTGGAATCACCAGTGCACATCAAAACATAATATGATGTAGAAGTATAGGGTTGGTCGTGGATGACCAATGAAGCCTGTTGTTGAGACAGGAAGGGTTGAGATAAGACAGCTGGCATAGAGGGATTTGGTGTTCCTTGAAGGAACTTGTTAACCTCGGCACGTCTTGGACAATCCTTCATATAATGATCATCACCACAGATAAGGCAAGGGTAGCGGGGCTTGCACTTATCCAGGTTATCAACAGGAGGTGATTTGGTTTGCTCATTTGGATTATTGTTTTTACCCTCCTTATTCTTGCCTCTCCCTTTTCTAGACTTAGTTTTACCAGACGGCGTAGATTGAACAGCGTTTACTTCAGAGGTTTTACCGGTGAGAGGAGCAGGAGACGGAGCACTTTGTACATTAGAAGAAATGGATTTCGGGGTTGTAGTTGAAATGGAAAGTGAGTGGCTATGAGTGGAACCAATCACACCATCAGCTGCATGCGAGGCAGCTGGAGTAGTAGAAGTAGTGGAAGTACCTGGACGAGGTAAATCAGGTAGTAAATCATACAATGTTCCCGTTTGCGAATAAACAAGATCAAGATACTGAGCACGACTAATAGCCTGCTCTTCGGTGACAACACCACCCATAGCAATGTCATTGCCAATTTTGTTCACAAAAGACTTGGTAAACCACTCTGCCAGTAACTGATCAGGAAGCTCAAGTTTAATGAGACGTCGCCTCCGTCGCCACTCATGAATATGATCGGATATATGAGTGCCCGAGCTTTGTTTGAAAGAGGTTAAAATCTCAGTTCCGGTATCGTAACGAATCAGTAACTGGTAGTGTGTGAGAAAGGCCATTGCAAGGGTGTTGAAATCGAAAAAGAAACCTCGTGGTAATTCTATGTACCACTTCACAGCACCACCCGTAAGAGTTCGTTGAAAAAGACGCAGTCTAATGGAGTCATCCATCAACGAGTTGGATGAACACCATAAGTGGAAAGTCATGACATGATTATTTGGGTCCTCTCCCACCTTCCCATCGAATTTGGGAATGTATGATGGAAGCTTTGTAGGAATAGCAGGCCATTGGGGAGAGTGACGAATAGGATCATTGAGAATCCTGGACAAATCTGGCAGATCCAAAGTAGCAAGAAAAGGCAATTGTCGATTCACTTGTGGATACTGGTGACTTTGGGGCGGAAGCCCTGTCGGCAAACCAGTGGGACTGTATGCAGTCTGCCCCCAGAGAGAAGATCCTGGTTGGTTTGGTGGTGGTTGAATCGGATAGTAACCCCAAGGATTTTGACCTTGAGCTGGAGTAGTGACTTGAGGTTGAGTAGTCTGACCTGAACCCCAAATAGGATTAGTCACACCTGGATATGGTTGGCTTGTGGTAGGGACAACTTGCTGCCCCCCATCATTTTGAGGAAAATGTTGCATAAGTTGATTCCAATACTGGGCCAATGTAGGAGGTATGTTTTGTCCTAAAGGTGAGGTTGGCCCCCCGATCAAAGGGACAGTTCCACCCAGAAGTTGAGTACCAACCGTAGGTTGCGTAGTACCTAAGTTATGTCCAAGAAAAGGAAAAGGAAACGTACTACACTGACCACCAACAGGATTGTGCAAGTTTGGTGCAACAGTCGGGATAATGCCACCAGGATTAGGATTTCCAGAAGGAAACGGAGGGAGTGTCGGGATGAAACTAGGAATAGGATGCCCAGGAAACTGAGGACCACCTAGAGAACCAACTAGAGTTTGTGGTGGTGTTGGATGTGAAACATTCAACGAAGGATTCAACGCATGGTAACTAGGAGGTAAATTCGGATTAGCCTCAGGAGTTCTCTGGGTATTGATAGGAGGAAGAGTAGTCGCAGTAATTCTGGTTTGAACACTCGTAGTATTCGCGAGATGGGCCATCTCGAGAGGAAGAACAAAACGATAAGTTGTAGTCTCGGGTGTAGTCTCTGGTTCAGGAGACACAGGAGGGTTGATGAGTTCGTAGACAGGGGATTCAGTACCAAACAAGACTCGTCGGAAATCACCTGACCAATAAGGGTCTTGGCCTACTACACTGCGAGAAGGCCCAGTGATTGATTCAGAAGATGTAACAAGAGCTTCTCCAGAAATATGAAATCGTCCTGAAGGTCGTTCACCATGACAAATGCGATAATCCTCTACAGTATTAGTAATTTGAAATTCCACAAGAGGATCAGTGGGTTCTACTTGTGGAGGTGGTGTAAAAACTTCAGGGATGTCACTTATGTCCACGTGTGGTAGAGTAACAAGGGGAATTTCACCCGGACGAGGAGAGTCCTCAGGGGTACCCTCAGGTGTAGTTGTGTGCAAAGGTTGTGAAGCTTCCGGATGTTCCGGAGACAAACCTTGCATCCTCTGTGAACGTCGCGGGGGAGCAATTGTAAACAAATAGCCAACTCCCCAACGAAAATCCTATGGTCAACTTCGAGAAATCAACAACACACCCTAGGAAATGAAATCTAGAAGCAATCACCAAGAAAACAATACCCTCTAATACTGAAGCCACTAGTTGGTGATGAAATCCAACGTCGCAACAACGAGACGAGAAGGGGCGGGGCTAAGGTGGAAAAGTTACATTGACAACCTGCTTAACAGACTTATGCCCTGGTGCAAGCTCCCACACACAATCGTGGGTATACCCTCCAAGGATCCCGAGTGAGTTTGATCAACGTCGATTCCAGGTACCGTGAAGACTTTCCCCTCCATAGTCACCTTGGGTGAGAACCTAGAGAGATAAGCCACTACGGTCACCACAAACAACAATACTGCCTGGGGAAACAGTCGTTAGTCCAATCCACACTGAAAGGCAGGGTATCTAGACTGAAATCAACTCAAAGGCTTCCACTCATAATTGTGGGTATACCTCGAAGTGACCCCCGTAATACGTGTAATCTCTACACTGATGTCAACAAAGCAGGTTTGTATCTCTGCCAACACCAATGCGACCTAATTCTTTACCCTTGTGTTAGAAGGGCTTCCCAGGACACTATGCAGCCAATGGAACTTTACACTCCCTAACTCAAGATGCTATTGTGTGTTTTTGAGCTTTTGGAGAGTGTGTCTCTCTTCCTACTCCAAAGCACTAGCCTAGCTGAATGTTGGTGTAAAAGAGCCCTAGAAAAAGTTACTAGTTCAATTTTATCATTACGCAATGTTTTTACAGGCTGTTGTTTACTCAAAGGCAATGGAAATGAAACTCGTGATGTTGTGACTCTGACCCAAATAATGCAAGGATATGATGAAATAGAATTCGTTTCATTCGATGAATCCTAATTATGGGAGAGAGAGAACAATTTCAGAATCAATCTCAATACTACAAAGCAAATGCAATGCTCAATTTCCTTTCAGATTCAAATGCAAACAATCATGTATCAATGAACAATTTCAATATGTCTTTTTCAAAATTTCAATACTCTTAAAACTTTGATTTTCAATGTTCTCGCAAAAGCAAAAAAAAAACTTGAAAGAAAACATGCAGTTCACTTTCCAAGAAGAACTCCGAATAATGAGAAAATAAAATCAAATAATAATCAACTCAAACAAAACAACCCAAGCCAATACTTTCAATTAAAGAAAAAACAAAAGAAAACCAAGGAGCTTCTCAATGTAAATGAAAAATTTTGTCCTTTCGAACCAACAAGTACAAGAGAAACACCAAAACACTCAATTTTCATCCAATCCCTGGTTCTCAGCAAGTCAGATACACTCAACTCTATAATCCAGAGAGAATGACAATGCCAACAAAAGCTAAGAAATGAAAGTCAAGTTTCCAAAAGGCAAGAAAAACCTAGAAAACCTAGATTAGTTCCAGCAAGCCAATTATAGCAAAAGATAGGTAAGTCACTGATGTAATAAGCCAAAGAGGTCCAAAACAACATATATGAGCTATTGACAGGATCAAAACTTGAATTCAAAAATTTTCAAAAAATGTTCGCAGGCTAGTGTGGAACACAGTGCGAGAAACTAAATTTCTCGCAGGCCACTTTGATGCAGCATGCGAACTATCCGCACTGAAATGTATATGAAAGGTGCGAACAGTCAAGGTTCTCACAGGCTGCTAATGGAAATAGTGCGAGAATCCCTGAAACTAATGAAAAATTTGAAAGAGCAAGCAGAAATCAAATTGGCTTATAGACCCAGAAGGTATCTCAAGGTATCCCGAGGACTCAGAGACTAATAAATCAAGAGAAAAATGAAAACAGAGCAAATGGCCACAGAAAGTTCAAAAAACCAAAAATACAAAAGGGATAGATCCCCGGTGGAGTCGCCAATTTTGTTATAGGATAAATCCGTAGGTGCGGACACTAACCGATCTCCCTAGATCCACTTGGTATCTAGAACAAAACACGACAGAATAATACCCTTTTCCTATATCTAGCCTATTGAATGATGAGAGATGAAGGCTATGGACATACCTTATGAACGCTCTCCTTATGTCTCTGTTGTTCCAAGCTTTGCTTCAATGCTCTCGTCCTGTCCATATCAGAACAAAATGAACCAATTGAAGTAAAGACAAGTTAAAATATTCAATGACTAATCTATACATATGATCAAGGAATTATGTAATAAAGTGATATCATCTTTATGGGAAAGGGACACATTACTGTATTAATTCAATAGAAAGTGAAACTTACAACCTGAGCCTTGATATCATAGGTCCCCTTTCAATGGATTCTAACTCTGACACACACACTTGCTCATGTATGAAGAAATTCTACCACATGTGATGGCTTTGCTATTGTCTCTTGCTGCTGTAGCATCAATCCTCCATACAGTCTTGCACTAATTCTCTAATCAAACTCTTTCTAGCTTGCTGAACTTCTTCTTATTCTTATTGTTAACCCTTTCCATGAGCAATCCCCTCAATATATAGGAAGATATAGATTAGTTACTTGGATAGGGAATGATCCCAAGATATCTGGAATGACAGTACTTGAGTAACCACTCGAAATCCAACTCACCCTTCTAGAAGGTTCGAGATATTTATCTTTTTCCTTTGTAAGAGCATGTTCGCACCCTAATCATGAGCACAACACGAGAATTTCGCACCCCAACTTAAGGCAGACTACGAGAAACTTGTATTCCCGCAGGTGAACATATAAGCAACCTGCGAACATGTTTCAAAGTGTGAATTCTGGAAGAACACAACTGTAACTTTTCTCAGGAAAGTGTTCTAGATAAAGAGCTTGATCTTCCATTATCATGATATCACCATGACATCATCACAGTGACCAAATTTGTGGATAACAGAAGCCTCACTGGGAGGAAGGGTATCCTCAATGTCAGATCTCTTGGATGAGACGACACGTACATGATTGGAAGGATGAATGAGCGATGGTGCACCATGGTAAGTTCCTAACAAGGATGGGTCTTTGAAAATTTTGGGGCCCATATCGATGAGTGGGTATGCTTCGGAATTAGTATGGATGAAAGGGAGAATGTTATCGATGTTGGCAGAAGGGTTAGGCTCATAATGTGAAACTTGATCAATGGTAATGATATTCCCATTATGGGGGAACATCATGGTTCAAAAGATGGAAGAGGTAATTGCCTTCATAGCATACATGTAGCTACGACCAAACAAGATATTGTAATCAAGTGGGGCATTGATAACTTCAATGTCAATGAGAATGGTCTTGCCCCCAAGTTCTACGGGGAAATTTTGGAAGAGTCCTTCAGGAGAAGATGGTCATCTGTCATAGGCTCTTAAGGTAATGGAAGATGGTATAATTTCAGGGGAAACAAGTTTCTGCAATATAGATTTTGACATAATGCATGTGGATGCACCCTCATCAATGATGTAGTGGTGAACTGTAATGTTTCAGATTTTAACTGGTATTTGAAAAGCGATGAGAGAAGGGAGGCAAGGTTCTCCTCTATCGATATCAAATGTGATGATTCGAGTATCCGTAGGGTCAACTTCCCCGAGGGAGGAAAGTAACAATTTTCGTTGAGTAGGACAAGTTTGAAAGACTTCTAAGACTGACATAGCAGCATTAGATTGTGCCAAATCGTCGACCAAACTATAATTATGAGTTTCCCTAGCCTAAGGGTTGTGGACATTCCTATGAAAGGGTATGTGAGGAATACAAAGGGGTGGGTCAGTATTAGGGTGAGGAATCATCAAAGGGGGCCCAGTTACAACTGGGGGTGCATTCGAGGTGGTGGGAGCAGACTCACGGGTTGCGCTGTATTGACGACTGCGTGTCTGTAGAAGAACTTCTTCCTCACTAGTGAGGAGGATAGTGCAATCGGCAGGATTGCTCAGATTGGGATATTGTTCTATCTATGGTAGGGTAGGCTGCATGTCTTGTTGGGTGTTCATTACTCCCTGGTGCGGAATGGGGTTTTGCAGCACGAATGGGGGTGGTTGTTGTACATATTGTTGTGGGGCCTGCTAGGGGGCAAGCGGTGTCAGGGGACGTGGTCCACTTACATACTTGTTTATCTGTTTAAATTCAATGATTTGGGGGAAATGGTGAGTATAGTGACCAAACTCACCAAAAAGGGAACAAGGGAAGTTGGTCCAAATATTTTTGTTATTTTTCCCGTGGCATTTATTATCGCCCCCTTGAGGGTTTTGGCTCCCTATGTTTTGGTTTCCCCACAACAGGTTGGTTTTGTTGGGGGTGAGTTCCTCTTTTCCCTGGATTAATATTATTCTGTTTTTTTCCTTTCTTTTTGGCATGATTCAACTGGTGGGTCAGATATTCCATATTCAGTTGATCAAAATTTTGATATTGCGGAATTGGAGAGGGTTGAACAAAATTAACCCCAGCATGTGGGTATCCTTGTGGTGGAGCCATGGGCTGTGGAGGGATGGGAAATGGAAAGTACGGATTATGTTGTGGTAATGATCTATAATGTACATAGGAAGGCATGGCTCTTTCACTAGTACTTAGGGTATAATCTGAAGTGGAGGGAGTACCAGAACTTAGTTGGATAGGTGGGTGTATTATGGGTGCCAGTGGTGGCCCACTAGTAGGTGGAGGAAGGGAAATAGGATATGGTTGTTGATAAGGGGGCAGAGGATAATAAGGGAGTCCTCCATAGGCCGGTGCATATTGAGGTGTGCCATACATTGGTGGTTTTTAGGTTTGTGGATTGTGATGTGTGGTGTTACCAATCAATCTGTCTGTTGAGTGAGACATCCCAGGTTTTTCTTGGCCAAATGGCATGGGTCTTGGGAGATCAGGTAGTACTGTGTACAAGTATCCTAATTGTGAATAGATGAGGTCATATTTTTGAGCCTTATTGATGGCCTATTCTTCTGATTGAGGGAAGGTAGAAGCCACATCTTTACCGAGGAGAGAGACAAGTGATCTAAGAAACCAATCAAGGCATTTTTGTTTGGTGGTTTCTGCTTTGTACAAACTATGTCGTCGACGCCACTCGTGAATGTGATCAGCGATATGTGTGGCTAAGGTTTGTTTAAAATCAGAGAGTAGTTCAATACCATTTTCATGACAGATTGGTAATTGAAAGACGGTCAAAAATCATTTGGCCAAAGACTCGAAAGTCGCATGGGACCCTGATTTTTCGTCTACATATCACTTGGCCGATTGGCCAGTGAGTGTGCATTGAAGTAATCGTAGTCGGATGGAATCATCCATAATGTTGTTGGAAGATCAACATAAATGGAAAGTCATGACATGGTTGGCAAGTTCGTCTCCTGCCTTTCCTTCAAACTTGGGGATGTCTGAAGGTAGTTTGGTAGGCATTGCAGGCCATGTGGGGTCATGCAATATAGGATCATTTGTGAGTTTTCTTAGATATGGTATGTTGAGAGAAGACAAATATGGCATCTGGAGTGGTGGTGGAGGGTTAGTTCCAACCATGGTGTGAGTGTTTTTTGAACCTGACCCTTGAGGGGGACTGGGTAGGTTTTTACTTCCCCCTTGAGAAGAAGTTTTCCTCTTGCTTCTATGTAAAGGAGAGCGAGTGGATGGTTGACCTTGGGAAGTGGACCCAAGTAAAGTGGAACCAAGAAAAGTTGATCCCAAGATAGTGGCACTCATAGGGGTGTGATAAGGTAAAGTTTATGAGCGGTCAAGGCTAGGAACTCCCCCTAGAAGAGGAGGGATATTTAGCAAGCGTCTGGAACGACGAGGATTCTATGGTTCCCCTATGATGTCCGACTGGCTAAGTGGATTATGTGAAAATTGTGATGTGAGTGAAGTAAATGAACAAGAGCCTTTGTTGTAAGTTTTGAAATTTCACAATGTAATTCACAATTAGATGTAATCATAAGGGAATCATACATAAAGAAATTGATAAACATACATGGGGATATGTGATTTTTGTCTGCGTGGGAGAACAAAGAAAACAAATGCTCGTGTCCTAAAATATATAACGTCCTTCCTCTCAAGTAGCACTGGACCTTCCAATAGCACTCAACAGTGGGGTATGAAGCCACCGGAAGAGGAACTAGTGAAGGATGAAGTAATCATTTATAATGAGGGGTAGAGAGTGCATATCCCGAAAGAGCTAGTGATATTTCCTAATAGCCACACAAAATCTGATCAAGGTGAAATTGCAGCCCACAATTTCCACTTGGGTAGATGTCCTAAAATTTGGTCACTAGGTACCTCGGTCAAAGTGCGACATTTACATTTTCGGCCTCAGAAATGGGTCATGGGCTCGATCCTGTCCAAGAGGTGGGTGCCTCAAGGAGGGATGCACAGAACAACTGGACCTCGGCCTTCAACCCTTCACGGGTATCTCCCTACCTTATGGTGTTGGGAACACTTGACTTGGAGGATTTAGAGTTCCCTATTTGAAAACTTCTATTGTTTTGAAAATGTGAGAACCAGATAACAGGGAGTTATTTGGATGCCTATCCCCGAAATCCTACCTAGACTAAAAAAATTATTTTGGCACCTCCTGTGGAGGAAAACTTAGTGAGTTTTTTAGAAAAAATTTAGATGTGGTTGTTTGAGAGATTGGGGATGTGAGTCAATCTCGTTGAAATTAAGTGGGAGTGGATAGTTTCATCAAGAAAAGGGTGGGGTGTTTCGGAATCCCTTTGGAGGACACTTACTTAAACCTCCACGTTTCAACATGAAAACTATGTGAGTGAGAAGTGACTTTGTGTGTGAATGAGTGAAAGTGTGCTAAGTTTTTAATAATTTAGGTGTCACCTTGCTGCATGTGGACTTCGCTTGGTCCTTACAAGTGTTGATTACCTAAGTTACTATGTGTCATTGGTACAACCTTGTGGAATTTAAAATCCCTAGGAAACTAGCATGTGGACATGTGGGTCCTTTACTATTCCTTTTAACTCCCTAGATGTGATTTAATCTAAGAAATCTTTGAAACTATCCTAGATTGTGAATATGTGGGCATGTATGGGCTCGTTACAAAACCTTTAAACTTCCCTAGTGATATAATATAAGAAAGTAAATTTCAACACTATCCTATCTTTGTAGCATGTGGGCACGTATGGGCCTGTTACGATCTTAAGATGTGTTTTGAAAATTAAACTAAGAGGAGTCCCGAGGGGGCTGTTGTCCTCTCCTAAATATTTTTTCTTTTTAAGGGGGATGAAATTCTCCCACAACCTCTTTCTGATTCTCAAGATCGCTTTGAAGCGCGAGAGGAGAGAATACTCAACAATTGATATCCAATTTCTAGTCCCAATGCAAGTTTTATATGTGATGTAGAATGATTCCAACTTAACTTTAGTCAAATTTGTTGGATCATGTTGTCATTAATGCCAATGGTTTGATTATTTGGGAGATTGTTGGATCATATGTCATTGATGTAAATGGTTTGGTTTGATTGATGTCATTAATTGATGTCAAGTAATTTGTTGATTGATGATTGATGAACAATGAATATGCATTGATGAGAATGATAGATGTCCAAGTGGAAACCAATTGATAAAGATGGATCATTGATATGATGCCCTTGATGAGAATGATAGATGTCCAAGTGGAAACCAATTGATAAAGATGGATCATTGATATGATGCATTAATGAATATGGATCAATGAGTATAGATCAATGATATGATGCATATTTGATATATATGATGCAGTGGTGAATTGATGCAAAGATGAATCGTTATTTTCTTATCATGGTTGATAAGGTGCACAAATGGATGAAATCCCAAGTGGTCCCCTTATGGTGAAATCCCTCACGGGAAGATGCTTTATGGATTGAGTTATCCTAGAAGAACGGTTGGAGGACCCATCCTTTCATGTGGATTAATGAGATGAAGATCAATGATTTTGTTGGTGAAACTATCCTAGATGGATAGTGCTTGACATGCCATTTCCAGTAGTATGTGGAATGTCACATAACTCCTCATCGTTTGAGAGTTATGGCTCTACGAAGTTGAAGGAACCCCATATGATGGCTTGAAGCCCCAAAAGGTCAAAGAAGTCAAAATGCTTGAAAAGAAGAAATCATTATTTAAATGATAAAGTAAAGTTACAAAATCAAGAAAGATTATTTAAATGATAAAATGAAGTGACAAAATCAAGAAGGAATATTTAAATGATAAAGTATTGGAGAACTTTCTATTCATAGAAAGTGGTTAACCCTAAAATAAGGAAAATAGGTTAAGTGACCTAGGAATGAGTTAAGTAACCTAAAATGGGTTAAGTGACCTAGAATATGAAAGTATAAATAAGAATCTAGGATCTCTTGTAAAAATGTACATTTGGTGAGAATCCTTTTGTGGATCAATGGAGAAATTATTGTGAATATCTTGTGGAGTATTGATGGAGAGATTCTTGTGAGAGAATCCTATTGGTGTGGATCTCTTGAGCATGATTGAAGATCTATTCTGAGAAAGACAGAGAGAGGAGAATATCATGGATGCATAAAAGTTTCGACAATGTCGAAGATCTTGACGGCAAAAGTCTCGGATTCATAGAAAACCCTATTTTCTAATGTCCACGCGGGTTTTCTGTGTATAGGGTGCGTGTACACGCAGGTTGGTTGTGTATAGGGTGACTGTACACGCGGGATGACTGTGTACAGGGAGCGTGTAGTGGATAAAATCATGAAGATTTTTGTTTGAGCTGGTGCCAAGCTCTTGGATGATGAGGCAGGTTCCAGATCTGCATTCTATGGCCTCAGATCTATCACTGAGACACTAGTATGGTTACATTTGTCTTGATGGATACTATTTTTTGATATGTTATGAATGCTTAGGGAATTCTTGGTATGGATTCTATTATGTGGTCCATTTTGGTTGATTTGGTTGATGGAGTAAGAAACACTCTTGTGATTTAGTATTGACATGATTTCTATGGTATACTAGTTATTTATACATGATTGAGATAGCATTGATATTGATTTGTTGTGGAGCATGAGCAAGCTATTGGAGAGCTTGGATGTGTTGTGACTGGATGTGGGTCAGTTTGGACAGTGGAAGACAGAAGAGAAAATGATTGGAGGTTGCAGAGGATCTGAGCATGTGAAGAAAAGAAAAACCCTAGTTGCTTAGAAGCATATGATTCTTGCATTATACATTGGCCGCGTTCACACAGGGGCTGTAGTGAGCCAGGGTGTGTGCACACATGGGATGCACTGTTGACATGTCAAGTACCTGTTAAGGATTTTTTCCTCATCTCAGTTAGTGCTGAGAATGTAAGATGAGTCTTGCATATAGAGCTGGTTCTCTTGTAGAGTTGTACTCTATTCAGTTGTTGTTGATAAACCCCAAGGATTGTAGTCCGTAATAAAAAGAAAATTGTACATACATATTGTGTTCTTTGTGTTCATTGTGGTGATGACTTGTTGATGATATATTGCTGATATATGTTGTTTATATGTGCCTACATCTAACTGGTTATAAATGATAGCAACGGGTAATGAATAAATGTTGAATGCTAATTGATGAGTTTTAGTGAAAGAGGGAAGTTTTGGGAAAAAGATCCCCACACTCAGTCACCCCCCCTCTAAGTGTGGTAGGTGTGTCCAACAATTGGTATCAGAGTGGGCCTTCACTACAAGCCTTAACAAGATTGAAGGAGATCCATAAACACACAAATGGATGATGAAGTTCCAATCCTTGATGAGGAAAACTATTCTACTTGGAGAATAGAGATGAGAGTGTATTTGAAGACAATGGGAGCATCTATTTGGAAGGAAACCATCGGTAGATATGTTTCATTGAATAACAAGTCAAAGTTTGTAGCTCAAAGGGAAGGAACAAAGAATGATGCATTGGCTCTCAAGACAATTCTTAGTGGACTCCCAAGCCCTATCAAAGAGAGCATGGGACAATGCACTTCCACCAAGGATCAATGGCTAAATCTAGAAGAGACATATCAAAGCAAGGAAGAGAAAGAAGAAATTGAAGACCACTCCATCAAGATCATAAAAGGTAAAGAATCATCAAAAACTCTTGAATGCATTATTTATAAATGTGATTTTGAAAACATTTCAAGTGAAGATAAAGAATCAAGTGATGATAGCACAAAGGAAGATATTGAAGATTAAGGAAAAGAATTATGTGTTGATGTTGGAAAAAAGGAGGAAAGTGAAGATACTTAAAATGAAGGTAAAGAACACTCAAAAACCCTTGATTACAATGATGATGATGATGAATTTTTCTCAACAAGTGAAGAAGAAGATGTAGAAACAGTTTTGTTGTAGGAAAATCTCCCTGCGGACAGGTAGATTGCCTCAAAGAGATTGACCCTAAATATAAGAAAGAAAATTCTTAACGTGGACACTGACTTCCTTTCAAATCAATCCAAACTAACATATGAGAAGGGAAGATAACAGAAGTACCTTTTTATCGACGTTTGTCCCTGCACGCTCCTAGTTGCGCTTCGATCCTTTGCTCCTCGCTGGATCCTGTGGACAAAACAAGATACGACCACTTCCTACTCTATTGACATTAGCTTGAAAACAGATCTATCTATCAATGATAAGTTCATGTAACATCAGACACAAACTAGAAAGAAACAGGCCAAGCGTGTCATATTAATGAGAATAATGACAACAGTGCTTACAATCGTAGATGTGAATGCGACAACTTCGTCAAGTCCTCTTCGTCTAACCCTTGCCTGAAAGGTCCACAAACTGGATAACAAGAGATTCACTTATCACTCTCCTTTGGCTGACTGTGTGTTTTCTACAAGATCATAGGTTTCATGCTAGCAGTTTTCCTCAATCAGCTCTGTTCCGGCACCACTTATGAGATCATAAGTTTGGTGTGATTCTCCATTTCCAATCCTCTTTCACCATTAGAAAGCTTGCTTATATATCCTTGGAGAGGCTTTAACCACTTGAGATATCCTTGGGGAAGTTGAGGATTTTCCTCCTTCAGTTGAGGACCTGCCCTAAGATCATAGTTGGACTAGGGATTCGAATCCAACTTCATTCCAAGAATGAAAAGATGCTTCCCCCATTCATCTCAATAGCTTAACAACTTCCCAGAATAAATAGCTCTCCCTCAAAAGGGCCATCAGAGCATTGTAGCGCTCCCTCGTAGGATTTAGGGGGGCGTCGACGCTCTCAAAATCTATAGTTCTCCCTCAAAAGGGCCAGGGGAGATTTATAATGCTCCCTGACAGTGTAAGGGGGAGTGTCGGTGCTCCGAGATAGTGTAAGGGGGAGCGCTCCCCTCCAAAAACTCATTTTTTGAGGTGCTTTCAGATGGCAAAAGGTTTGCAAGCCTGATGACTCATTTCTCCTCTTCCAAATCAAATGTTTGAGGTGTTTCAAGTGTCCTTCTCATGTCGTTATAGGCATGACATAGGAATCATGGCAGTATGTTTCCTTGACACTTGCGACACTTGTGACCTTGTGAGAAAAATGCGACACTTGCGACCTTTGTAATGACGACACTTGCGACACTATCAAAGTGAGTAATTTTAATGTGTAATAGATTGCCCCCCAAAGTATGAAGTTAGAAGATAGGAACTGATAACTGAAATAATTTTTAGACTTTCAAGCAAGGGTATAGACGCAGAGAACCTGACAAAAGCTGCACAAAAAAATCCAACAAATATTATGACATGTTTCAAACCCAAGGCAGGCATACCTATGCTTGGCTGATCAGGATTTGCAAGATATGGCCGCCATAAAATACGTTGTGGATCCATAATTGTATTCATAAAAAAGTATAGCCACCGAAGATACAATGTGGATCTATACTCTGATGACTCGAACCGATCGTAGCCACGAAGAATACACAGTGGATCTACGAAATGATAAAACATAGCCACGACCAATACAAAGTGGATCTATGTGACAGTGTATGTGTTCTTTGTCCAATATAAATTCCTTTGTAGCCTGGGCAAAGCATATATCAAAGTGATCACTCAACCCAGGGTCTTCTTACCAATCCCAATACGGTACAAATCTGACTATGTGAATAGATGTCCTGACGTCGAACATGGCAGAAACCACTTGATTACCGGTCAATGGTGTGAACTGTTAACAAGTGCGAGGGAGATCACCATTAATGTCAATGATTCCCAAGGTACCCTAGTACATTCCAGCGAATGTGAATAGATGAGATGAGGTCGAACATCCGTGGAATCATTTGATCAGGGGTCAATGATGTAAACCCACTGTCAAATGTGAGGAGGCCTGCCATTGAGGCATGCAGGTCCCAAAGTACTAACTGGTTTCTAAGCCTAATTCCTGGATAATGTGTTGGAGTCGACAGGAATAGACTCGTCGAGGGAGGGCCTTGATGTATCCCCCATCAACAACATGAAACGGATATGGAGATGTAATTGGCAGATCAAATGAACATGGACTGACACAGGTTTTGAGGCAAGATATTTGGGATGGCTGACTCTCGAGGTGGATACTTCCCTTGAACACTGAGGCACAATGGAAAAACATGACATGGAACAAAACTATGCAATGGATACTGTGACTTGTGTTGGGTGACCCAAAGGAGCGAAAGGAACTCAAAGGATTGACTCAGTGCAGAGGTTTAGCGGATTATGATATATGCAAATGACAAAGTGTCATGTTCAAGGGAGACTCTAAGAAGTGTTGGATGATGTTCTCAAGAGACTGCTTGTCTTGCTCCTTTCAATTTTTCCCCCATCCAGATGGACGAGTACCTCTTTTTGATTTAATGAGCTTGAGGAGGATAACACATGCTCGATATAACTCACCTTCGATAAGTTCCTCTTCCTTTGTTTAACGAACCGGAAGAAGTAAGGGTTCGGTCCCATATGGGCCTGTCGATGTGTGCTTTAACAAATCCAAAGACAGAAAAATCGAAGGTTTTTCGAGATTATAGAGTTTGGAAAAACACTTAAAAGAGAACTCTCTCAGTTCCTTTTCGTACAGTAGTCCAACGAGACCGAAAAAGGGTTAAACTATCGCTCGAAAGATGCCCTTTCTGACCTTTTAACGAGTGTGAAAGGAAGCAAGGTCACTCGACGATCTTTTCATATTTAGAGAGTCTAAAAAGGGTTTAAAGGAGACTCCAGGGGGGTTCCTTTTTCGTAATGTTAGTCTTGTGAGGATGAAAAAGAGATAAATTATCACTTGAAAGATGCCCTTTCAAACTTTTTAACAAGTGGGAAAGGAAGCAAGATCACTCGGCAATCTTTTCATATTTAGAGTCTGAAAAGAGCTTAAAGATGACTCCATGAGGGTTCCTTTTTCGTTTGTTCGTGTATCCGTATGGGTCCGAAAAAGAGATAAAAGTTTACCCGGTTGCATTCTCATGTATTTACGAGCACGAGAAAGAACAAATACTAAGCTTGGTACTCTGCCCCCAGCTTGAAAGCTAATGAGTTGACTCTAGAATGATCATCAAAGACTGGAGACATGCCCCCCCAAGATTCAATCCATTCACTGACTTTGAGGTTGTCACCAATTTTTGTGCTAGATGGAGAAAAAGGATACAAGTGGATGAAATGAAGGTTCAAAAATGAGACCTAACGAAAGACTCGACTCGACATCTATGAGATCTGGCGAAAGACTCCACTTGAAGGGAGAGGTGATTGTTTCATTTTTTAATGAGCTTGACACAGGCAAAGAACTATGCTCAAGGTTCTAGGTTCGATCCCCAAATTGTTGTTTCATTTTTTAACGAGCTTGCTACAGAGAAGAAAACTATCCTCAAAGCGTTTGTTTCATTTTTTAACGAGCTTGCCATAGAGAAGAGAAACTATGCTCGTGGCCTCTGTTTCATTTTTTAACGAGCTTTCCACAAGGAAGGGAAACTATGCTCATGACCTCTGTTTCATTTTTTAACGAGCTTGCCACAGAGAAGAGAAACTATGCTCATGGTTGCTTCTTGATCATGGCTTCCGAGAGGATAATTTTCTGGAAGGGTACCATGTCAACCTGGACAAAAATCGGTCATGGATTCCAAGAGATATTCGTCGGATGGAAGAGAATCACTCTGGAAGGACCACATGTTGAGGGTCGTGACAGGGGTAAGGAGATCAGGCTCCAATAACCCTACTGAATAAATCACCATGTCCACTACCGGATCCAAATTGTCGGAAGTTGAGGTCATGGGAGACAATGCCACATAATTGACATGTAGCGGGGGTGATATTGTCTGCATATAGGAACCACTTAGGGAGGTAACCCAGTCGGGGTCGATGAATGAAAGTTGATCAACGGTCACAATTCTTCCATTGTGAGGGAAAGATATCACACGGAAAAGAGTGGATACAAGAGCTTTCATAGCATAGACATAATCCTGCCCAAGGAGTAAAGTGAAATCCAAGGGGTCTCGAACTACCATGACATCGATAAAGACATTTTTCCATCCCAAAGTTACAGGAAACTGAGGAAGGATCCCTAAAGGTTGACTAGTTCTTCTGTTAAAAGATAACAAATTCTGTGTAACCGGTGCAAGTTGCGAACAACCCAAAGCGTACCAATCAACAGAAGACAAAATACTAACAGATGCACCTTCATCTATCAGCGTTTGAGGAACGTCCCGACCACGAACCTGTACTGTAATATGGAAAGGAATGTGGGAGGGAAGACGAGGTCCAGTTAGCGCACCCCAATCAAAACGGATGGCTTCAGTACTTGGAGGGGGTTCCACAGGAGGAGGAGGAATGCCCCCAGGCATGGTAGAGTCTGTATTAACAATAAAAACATGGGCAGTATCGGGTTTACTCTCTATAAGGAGGGTAGGATCGACCGATGATTGGATCGGATCGACCAATGGTGGACTTGGATAGACCACTTTGGCACTCATCAAAGGAGGAGTGGGATCGATCGATGGAAGAATCGAATCAACCACTTGAGTTTCATTCTCCAAGGGAAGAATGGGGTCGACAGGTGGAAACAGATCGACTGCTTTGGTGTCACTTTCTAAGGAGAGAGTGGGGATGATTGATGATGGAACTAGATCAGTTACTTGGGTTCGTGGTTCAATCGAGGTGGAAACTAGATTGACCACCTGATCAACCGGACTGACCGGGGATGGAACCAGATTGACCAGTCCATCAACCAATGATGGGTCGGAGGAAAGCTTACGATAACCTTTCAGAAGTTGAAGTTTTTCCAAAAGAGAATAAGCCTCGTCCATGTGAGGACAAAGGTGAGAGTAATGATTACATTTACATAACATGCAAGGGAACTTGACAATTTTCTTCTTCTTACCAACCTAAACATCACTAGTTGACAGGGTATCATCGATATGACTGACAGAGGCTGATGACGTGGAGGACCACATTTATAAGACCTGGGTAAGACCGGGGAAATCCCTCAGAAAGTGGTCACCCTTACAAAGGATGCAAGGGAATTTGGGTTTTGGATTCTTCCTTTTAATCTTTTTGATCTCATCAATACTCCCAGTACTATTAACAGTAACTGGTTTCTTAGAGCCAACATATGATGTTGCTGGGGCCTTGGTCCTTTTCGGGCTCTTCTTCTTCTTCTCTTTCCGTTTCTTCTTCTTCTGATCAACCTGGCTACTTGCTTTATAGATTTCACTAGGCGAAGAAGGATAAATGGAAGGAGACTTGATGGGCGAAGAAGGCGAAAATTCGATGTGAGGTTGATGTGTGGGTGGTGTATTGACATCCAAAGTATTAGGTGCAACTGAAACATTGGGAGGATTCGGGATCACCGGAGTGGGGAACAACCAAACTGGTAATCCAATAGTGAGTCCTGGAAGACTCAGTGTGGCAACATATGGAGGACCAAAGTTTCCCAATGAAGGAAAGGTATAAGGTTCCCCAGAAGAAGGGGTTCCTCTTGTTGGAGCTGCCCTTAACTGATTTATAACCTTTCACATTTTTCAGTCTTTGACACTTGAAATCTAAAGATGGCCTTTTGAATTTTTCCCCCGGAACTTTGAAAAGAATTTTTTACAACCTTGTCGAAAAAAGCAGCAATGTTTTTTCTCTCCCCTTAAAACAAGTCCGCTTTTGTACTAAACGTTCGACCTTTTTGGCTTTATTTCGGGATCTCGCAAGTCGGAAACTTTAATCCTTGAGTTCATACGTCTCAAGTCACAAAATGACGAAGTCATTTTTTCCGCCCAAAGCACTAACTAGGGTAAAAACATTTAACTTTTGATTTGACGTTGTCGGGGTTTCGCGCCTCGGCGCTCATCAAACCCATTTTTTCTTTTTTACAGTCCCGAGAACTGAGAACGCGAGGTACTTGTAAGATAACCTCGATCAGAGATTAAAGGCAAAAGCTAACTATGGTTAAAATGGTTCTTGGCGCTTCGCCACTCGGCACTATCTTTTCAAAAATCTTGATGTCCGAAACTCCGACTCACGAAACCACGATGCGATTATAGTATGATTAATTAATCACCTAATCCAAGTTATCTTAACCCTAATTAAGTCTTAAGTGTCGATTTCTCGCAGTTTCGAAACTCGGCATACTAATCTCCCGAAATTTTATCTTCGAAATTCCGAGTCGCAATACCGCGAGTAAAATAATTAGGAAATTAATCATGCTTTAAATCACGATTATCTCTTAAATCAAAATCAGTACTCGCAGTCTCGCGAGTTGAAAACTTAAAATGTTAAAGGGAAATCCCCGATGCAGCGAAAAGAGAGAAAGATCTTTAATGTTTCTATATTTTGAATATTTTAAATTATAATGAGATAGGTCCCGTGCATCGAGGCTTGCACATTTCCCGAGGAAACTTTTGGCTTTTCATACTCCGACTGACTGGAAAGCCTCCAAACATTGATGACATTAATAGATAATTAGGGTAAATCTACGAATAAATAGATCAGATTTTTACACAATCAATGTGTTGTTAATTGCGATTGGACAGACTTATTACGGAGATTACAGAAGTTTCAAATATATATGGGAGTCTCGTTTTGTTATAATGAAATTTTTTTTCATAAGCAAGTAGAGCTCATCATTTTCAAATTTGAATTGACTTCTGCATGTATACGCAGGTTTATCACAGAAGAGCGAAAAATAAAGCAACAGTCATGGCTCCGCGGAAAGTGTTATAACCCTATCTGTTATAACCCTAAAATGCACCATACAGGTTTACCTGGCATCAGGCCAACTCATGCCTCTTCCTAGCAAAAGCCATGCTGAGTAATTCCTCAAAAAACACTTAAAAACAAGCAACCCGCGCCCTAAATTCTCACTGGGCGCGG
>ML777771.1:1581887-1609548 GCA_009831015.1 Picea engelmannii
GAGTTGATTCTTCCATTGTTTGCTCGAAAAGGGGTTGAGATTTTGGGTAGAAGGTTAAAAGTTCAATCTTAAGGGTCATTTTCTGCGTATAAGTTTAGATCCCTAGCTTATTAGTCCGTAGGGTAGAATACCCAACAACAGAAAGTGACGAAGACTAATGTCGAAGTTACAAGCCAGAGCTCAGACAATATCTCCGATACTTCACCTCGAAGTATCGAATCGATTCCCGACTGGTCGCATGTGTTCAATGTTTTTGCAGGCAGAATTAGTTGATTACTCAGATGATTCTGACGGCAATGAAAAAGATGATTTACACACCAAGTATAAGATAGTTGTCCAGTCAGGGATGCACAGAATAGAAACCAGACCCCGGTTGCTTCCTTACTATGACATTATCCGTTGGGCTTTGGATCACGTGGACCTGCCTACCAGAACAATTATGAACAGTCAATGAGTGACCATCGGAACTTTCCAGCCCGAGCATTTACAAAGCATGTATAAGTTTCCTTCCACATATGAATATACATACGGTGCGGATTTCTTGGAAGAATTCAAAAAGAAGGAGTGCACAGAATATGACAAAACTATGCCAGGTTTGATAAAGGATTGGGTTTCGCACCCCGCGACATTCAGAGCGAATAACAAGGGCGTGTATTCAATTTCTTTGCTAGAGACACAATACGAGTATGTGGCCATGATGACATGTCATCTGTTTGGGTGAGAAGACACCTCCCATTTCTATGTCTCTTGGGTGCCTCTCATATTTCGGGTTGCTGAAGGTTGCTCTTTGAATTGGGAAAAGATACTCTCAGATAGTTTGGCCAACAGGGTCATAGAGTATCGGGAGAAAAAGGTAGGTGGGAAACCCTCAGCGTTTTACATGTCGACATATAGCATGGATGAAATATGTTCCATGATGCCTTTCCCCTTGATGAATTGGTCTTGGACTCCAACCCAAGAAAAACCAGTGCATGAATACCATGATAAATTATGGGAAAGTAAAGCTAGAAAGTTCCCATATGAGATTTTCAATTGGGTGATGGTGCCCCTGCACATCAATATTTTTGGCCACCCGCCACCTCGCATATTGGATAGTGTCTCAACAGGTCTGAGTGGCATCGCAGATTGGTATGTAGAAGAAGATTTCTCATACATCAGAGTTTTTGGGGCTTCTGTTCCCCCTCATGCGCTACCTTTGTTCATTCCCGATAAACTAGCTTGTCATGAAGTTGCATGGCAAACAATAATCGGGGGCGTAAGCAAGGAACTCAAGGGCTATTCAAAGAAGGTATGGCCTTCTTTTCCCATTCGAATGAATTCATATTCTTTATTAGATTTTGGGCATGCCAAAGCCGAGGCTGCTGCCCTGGAGGACCTAAAGTTGGCCTCCATTGAGATTAAAAAACATGATCCACAGAAAGTCATAAGAAATCATCTAGCTCATGTTGGGCTTAAGATATTCGAACATGAGAATTCCCCCTCGGACGACATTTTTCGAGGAGCCAAATCTTATGAAGAGGTGTTAGCCCGGATCCAATCCCTAGCACCCGAAGACGCAGCAGCTGTGTTAAGATTCCAAGAGCATAGGAGAAGATGTCTTCCCACTGTGTTGGGAGGTTTGGCCATTGCCGAGACAAAATATAAAAATGTTGAAGATTCTACAGAGGTAATATCTATCCCTGGACAACAACCGGAGGAGGAGCAAACGAGTAATCCCGAAACAAAAGAAATGACTCCAGATCCTCCAAGCAAACAGTTTTCAGAGGCTGAGGAAAAGACTCGAGATCCTCCAAACAAACAGATTTCAGAGGCTAAGGGAATGACTCTAGACCCGCCAAGGAAAGAGAGTTCGGAGGTGGAAGGAAAAATTCCAGACCCACCGGGAAAGTAGATAGTAGAAACGGAAAAAGAAGCCCCAAATACTCCAAAGGAACAGAACCCTGTCAACACTCCAAAAGAATCAACAAAGCAAATAGGAAAACCCATCTCCTCTGTCACACCCTTGCAGTCGGCACAGGGAGATGTTAGCGAGGGATGGATATTTGGTGAAGAACTGAGACCTATAAGGGTAGAAGAACTCCCTCCTAATGAGTTATTTTTTGAAAAAAAGAGAAAATCTGTATCGAAGCGAGAATTTTATCAAGAGGGAGAGTCCACTGTTAAAAAATACAAAATCATGACAGATGGCAAGAGCAAGAAAAGTGACCAGCTTGCTACTGAAATCGTTGGAACATTGGGCGCCTACACTTCAGCAAATCAATTCTCGATAGGGTAGATGAATCTCCAATTAAAAAGAAAGAATCGCCTCATCAGGACCCTCGAGGCCAGGTTGTCTACAGCCACAGAAAATGCCAAGGCCCAAGCCAACATAGAGATGGAACAGGCTAGATTGGTTGATAAAAATGAGATAGAAACACTCAAAGTCAAGCTGGAGCAAACGCATTCGGTGATCTGAGAAGGTCAGGTGCAGGCTGGTCAGCAGAGGAATATGATCACGGAGCTAAAGGTTCAGTTAGAGGTTGCAGAAAGCAAGATGATCGACGTAGAGGGGTTTAAATCCTGAGCGATCGATATTCAGAGTCGGATCTCTTCTGTATAGCAGAGTCTGCTGGACAAAGTTGGAGTGATTCAAGAAGATTGTTTGTTGATGCATCAGATTTCCAAGAGTCTGATTGCCAGAGAAAAGAAATCTGAAGCTGCTCGGGTAGCCTTTCAAGAGGCAGTGATAACTACCAAAAACAGATTTTCCACAGACTCTCCAGGGCTCACCATCGCTGAAAAAACAAGAGGTAATATTTTGTTAAAAGATTGGGAACATAATATTGCCTTGAGCAAAGAACAGGCTCAAAAGGTGACCAGTTCATTAGAAGAAGCCTTAAATACCATAGATGGTGAGCTGCTAGAAATGGAGAATGGAGTTGACTCAGAGACGCTAAGGCAAATGAACGTAGGTCAGATCTCCCTCGATATAAAGGAAAATAATGAAAGAGATTTGGTGCATGTCTCTAAGATGGAAAGGGTAGATATGGCTCAAGTTGATAAACATTTGATTCAACCGAGCGCACAACTCAGCGCTCTTCATGTCATTGACGCACAAATAGGTAATAAACTTCCACAGTTGGCTCGAGAGTGCTATTTTGCCGAGGCCAGTTGTCAAGCAGAGTCGTCACAGCTTGTATCGTAGTTCGTGGACAGGTGTATGATATGCACTGAATCCACGCAAAGACAAGCACCTGGCCCTTTTTGAAAATAGAGTAGAAGAGATGGAGTGATTTCTCTCCTCACAGCTGCCAAGAGGAACCTTCACAGCTTGTATCCAGTTTATGGACAGATGTATAATATGCACTGAATCACGTAAAAGCAAGCACCTGGCACTTTTTGAAAATAGGAGTAGGGAAGGGCAAATTTGTATAAATAGATC
This sequence comes from Picea engelmannii, assembly GCA_009831015.1. Lineage (NCBI taxonomy): Eukaryota > Viridiplantae > Streptophyta > Pinopsida > Pinales > Pinaceae > Picea > Picea engelmannii. The sequence continues at coordinate 1,585,309 of ML777771.1, forward strand.
ACCAAAAGAAGAACCATGGGGCTGGACTTTTTGGGAAATATTGTAATAGAGTTTTGCATTGGAGAAGTTAATAGAAGCAAATTCGAAGATTCCCGATTCCGTCACGACTGTGTTGCAAGTTTATTTCATTATGTTTCTTGTTTCATTTCATTTCACTCTTCATAATTGATGTGTATCACTATAATTTAGTATGACCACTACTATAGTGAAAAGATTTCATTTTTCTGTAATTGTTTCTTGTCTTTCCTCTGCACCAGCTATTAGCAGGTGTAAGACCAATTTACATTTACAGAATTTCATATTTATTTACACTATGTCAATTATCTCTATGTCGATTTCTTCTTCTATGTATGTGTGAGTTTTCTATTGAAAGTAATATTACGTTATCTACAGCTAAACGTCTTTCTCTCACCCCACATCTTTTTACAAAAAATAATACAGTTACGGGAAAGGGCCCTCAGTTTCCATTCTTATTTCGTTCTTCGTGCAAAAATTTTCTCTTTATTTTAATCAAATTGAAACAACATTGAAATATTCTGTTTAAATCATTTTTCATATTGGTACTATTACTCAATGATTGTTCCTGCAGCAACTCAACCAAATATTCCACCTGGATTATCCAACCAAATACATATCGCTTTAAATATTTTTGACATAATCCTTAAAACTGCGAACACCCAGGAGGAATTGGATCTTTCATGGGCATCCATTGAACAAGATATCACTACCCAGGAACAGTTGGAAGCTAGACAATGAGAACGTAGAAATCCTCATTAGTTTCCCATACCGAAGGTTAGCATAATCCTTTATCAACCTTTATCATGCTTTCGGATGCCTTGACACTGTACTTTTAAGCCTTAAGTACAAACTTAGGAACAACATCTTTCTGGCACCATTGCCGGGGACCGAAGTTACGAAATCTTTTCCCTGGGAAAATGACAAACTATTTCGTTGATAGCGTTACTCTTTGATAGTGAACATAGAGTGCACACTGTTTTAAGGCTTGTTTAAATCTTTCACTTGGCGACTCCACTAAAACACAAACTGGCATCTGGTAGAAGGAATACTAGACAGAACCCGGATGGCAAGCTGATTACGCCTGTTAATGATCCTGAAAATATTTCAAGAGCGAGAGGCTCGTCTAAGGAAACCGCTACCGTTCACAAGCCCAAAAATGCACTTTTAAAGACTAAATTCCCTTCAAAACCTCCTACTTCCTGCAGCCCTCTATCTGATACCAGAGATCCAAAAATAGACTACTCTGAATTTAGGAGTGATATCCATCAGACTTTCCCATCTATAAACAAGGGAAAAGGTCCTTTAGAAATATCGTTTTCATTTGACACACCAGCCTTTCTTCAACAGAATTTCCCAGTTTCACCCGATTCAAAAGAGTGTGTTACACCCTCATTTCCTATTCCCAAGTCGATGGCAGGCGTCGGAGGAGGAGGTGGAGGACAACCGAATGTCCCTCCTCCCAGAGTATTTGCAAAAGTAGCAGTGAGATACACTCCCCTAATTTTACCCGTTCACCTCCATGATTTACCTGACAACTACATTAAAAATATTCCTAAGTTCACTGGGGAGGGAGATCTAACCACAGCTAAACATATAAACTTTTTTGACCAGGTCGCAGACATCTGTGGTATTGAGCATGAGGATGTCTATTTGAGACTACTTGTCCAGACCTTTGAAGGACAAGTCCGAACTTGGTTTAGGAGCCTTCCCGCGGCTTCTATTCGAACATATGACGCTTTGGAAGATGCTTTCCTTAGACAATGGGGAGAGCGAAAGGATCACCTATATTACCTTACCGAGTTTGGGTCCCTAAATAAAAAGAACTCAGAAACCGTTATGGAATTTATCCTGAGATTTAACAAACTTTATAATAAAATTCCAGCCGTTGTTAAACCTTCCGAACCCTCAGCCAAAGTAACCTTTGCGGGAGCTTTCGAACCTGATTTTTCCCCCCTTTTGTGAGAAAGAAGAGGAGCCACCCTAAATAGAATGCAAGACGATGTTGTTGAAATAGAATCTAATATGATGGCTTCAGGCAAGTTAAAGACTAAAGTAGAAACAGTCAACCGAGAAAATAGACGCTATAGGGAAACATCGGGTCCTTCTGGGTCAAATAGATATACTGATGACATAGTAGATGATATGGCCTGAATAATTAAATAACTATCTAACAAAATCTCTAGGATGGAGTTGGATCAGGCTAAAGTTGATTCTTCTAACAAAAGGGACTTTAGGAGAAACCCAAATCCCCAAAATCAACAGAGGCAAATAAAGAATAAAGATCAAAAAATACAAGCTCCACTAAAAAACGAAAATTTTATAGGAGCAAATGACCTCCAAGATTTCGGAGATTCGGAAGATGAAGTCGCGTGTTTCGGTGATGAATGTTCCCAGTCATTTTTTACCAGGGAAGACTACGATAAATCTTTAAATACCTCTCAACCTTCTAATCAAGATGAAGAAGGTGATCACCCCGACCTCTGCGTATCTCAACCAGAAACAGAAATGATAGCGGTTGATTTTCAACCCAAATACAATCTAAGATCAAAAAATAAGACCACCTCAACTGACCACCCTAAAAGAATCCTTCATAAAGGTCAAACTCATGAACCCCCTTTCAAAGAAACAACATTACCCAGCAATAAAATCAAGGTAGCAAAAACTCAAGAGTCCGACGTGAAAAAAGTTGAAACCCAAACAAAGGAAACTGAACCAGTAGATAAAGTTATATCTTCGGCTAAGATCACAAGTGATAAAGTAGTCCAGACAAATAAGTCAGAAAGAAAAATCTCGGAAGTTTTAACCAAAGAAACAGACAAGGTAAATTTATCTTTCAATTTCGAAAATGAATTAAATAAAATTAAGATACCAATTCCTTTGGTAGAATTAGCAAAAACCCCCACTTATCGGAAGCAAATCGCCAAAATAATGGGTGTCTATGAGTCAGAAAGTCACTCTGATATTATCAACCTAGAAGACGACAGACCTAACATCACCTTTGGTCCTCATTTTGAGGGTCCTAAAGATAACATTGCTCCTTTCTATATCACCCTGAATATACATGATCTGTTACTGCATAACTGTATGTTAGACTTCGGGGCTTCACATAATGTTATGCCCAAAATTATAATGGAGAGACTGGGCCTCCAGATCACTAGACCCTATGGATATCTATACTCTTTCGATTCGAGAAAGGTTAAATGTATGGGGATGATAAAGGATCTGGTTGTTACCCTGGCTCAGGTCCCAGTCAAGAGTATCTTGATGGATGTGGTTATTGCAGATATTCCTCCCAAATATGGTATGTTGTTATCTAGATCATGGGGAGCCAAGTTGGGGGTTTCTCTACAATTGGACATGTCATATGCCACAATTCCTGTATTCGGTGGTCAGTTTACCCGGTTGTACAGAGAAACAAGATTGGCATATACTGTCAGTGATCCTCAGAATCCAAATAACTTTCCCAATTATGTTGCAGACCAAGATATGGGAAATTGCATATTGTCATTTGATGATGGTTTAGATGGGTGTCTAGAAGAATTTGATATGAAGCAAGAAGAGCTTAATCCCTTGACTGAAGAACTATGCAAAAGTGGTACCTGGAAAATGTACTTCGATGGCGCTTCATCTTCCGAAGGAGCTGGTGCTGGCATACTTTTAATAGTGCCTGAAGGTAAGTTTATTGTTCCTTTCTCATATCGTTTGCAGTGGGATATAGATTACGCCAATAACGTATGTGAGTATGAAGCATTAATATTAGGTTTGAAGGCTGCAAAAAAGTTAAAAATTAAAAAACTTGGATGTTTACGGTGACGCGGAATTGATAGTAAGGCAAATAAACCGACAATACCAAGCCAAGCATCCCAGACTAAGAACATACAGAAATTGTGCTTGGTATTTGATGGAGAATTTTTTCTCATCTATAAAAGTCCATTTTATTCCTCGCACAGAGAATCTACATGCTGACACATTGGCTAAGGCAGCCTCAACCTTTTCTCCTCCCATGAACGTTAAACTAAAATATCATATTGAAATCAGATATAAACCCTCTATACCCAATAATATCAGACACTGGCATATCTTTGAAGATGATGAGAAAATTCAGAGATTTCTTATGGAAATAGGTGAGTTCTCTGAAACTTATCCAGACCAAGAAAACCAAAACTACTCGATGTGGACTATGCAAGAGGGTGAAGATCCTGAAACCTTTCGAGACAAAATAGTGGATCATCGCATGTTGGTCCTTAAAAACAACCAGATCCCGAAAGTATTAATTCCTTTAGAAAGACTCTTCGATCAGAACGACATACCTGTGAAATCCACTTTGCAGCCCCAACCAGAAGAAGTGGAGGATTGTGACATAGGAATTGAAAAAGAAGCCAGGATAGTAAATATATCTAAATTCCTCCCTCCCAGGGTAAAAGACCAATACAAAGACCTACTCAAACAGTATACAGATGTTTTCGCCTGGTCCTATGAAGAGCTTTGAACGTATGATACTTCCATAATTGAGCACAATATACCGTTGAAGCTCGGGGTCAAGCCTTTTAGGCAAAAGCTTAGGAAATTTAACCCCATTTTGTTGCCCATTGTTGAAAAGGAAGTTAAGAAGCTTTTAGATGCGAAAATAATTGTACCTCTAAGGTACTCGGACTGGGTGGCCAATTTAGTCCCTGTCAGAAAAAAGAACGGAGAAATCAGACTATGTGTGGATTTCTGGAACTTGAACAGGTCCTCTCTTAAGGATAATTATCCGCTCCCCAAAATGGACCACGTCCTGGAAAGGGTAGTTGGAGCAAATCGAATGTCTATGATAGATGGGTTTTCTGGGTACAACCAAATCGCCATGAACGAGCTAGACAGAGAAAAAACCGCTTTCACCACACCATGGGGTACATTCATGTATGATAAAATGCCTTTTGGTTTGATGAATGCAGGGGCCACATTCCAGCGTGCTATGGACATCACTTTCGTCGGAGAAAGAGACAAGTTCGTAGTAATCTACCTTGACGATTTAACGGTTTTCTCTAAAACTGATGAAGAACATTTGATCCATTTAAAACAGACTTTCGAAAAATGCCGTAGGTATGGCCTATCTTTGAACCCAAAGAAATCACATTTCGCTATGCAGGAAGGTAAGCTTCTGGGGCATATCATATCTAAAGATGGGATCAGGATCGATCCTAAGAGGATTGAAGCAATACAAACTATCAGGATTCCTAGGAATGTAAAAGAAATTCAATCTTTCTTAGGTACAATAAATTTTTTGCGAAGGTTTGTACCAAATTTTGTTGAGATTGTCAAATTGATCACAGGAATGCTAAAAAAGGATAGCAGAGTAAATTGGACGACTGAGGATAAAGCATCGTTCGAGCATATTAAAAAAGTCATCAGTGAAGCACCTGTGTTAAGAAGCCCAGATTACTTGAAAGATTTCCTCATCTTCTCGTTCGCCTCTGAAAATACTATCGTCGCGGTGTTTCTACAAAAAAATGATGAAGGCTTTGAACGCCCGATCGCGTTTTTTAGCAAGAGCCTTAGAGACGCCAAACTAAAATATGATATAATAGAAAAAAAGGCGTACACAATGGTGAAAGCACTTAAAGCATTCAGAACGTACGTTCTGCATTCAAAAAATTTCGCGTACGTACCAACCAGTGCTGTGAAGGATATATTGGTACAGCCGGATAGTGATGGAAAACGAGGGTGTTGGCTCGCTAAAATACAAGAATTTGATCTGGAAGTCAAGCCTACTAAATTGATAAAGGGGCAGGGTCTGGCCAAGCTCTTGGCTCAGTCGAACCTTAGAGCTCTTGACATAAATTTCCTACAAGGGGAAGACAGTGACACACATTTGCAAGAGTCGGATGACTAGACACATCCAAGCAAGGTTGAAGAAAAATTCGTGTCGTCGGGATGGTATAAAGATATAGTTTTCTATTTGTTGAACTTGAAATGTCCAGATGGACTAACACCAGCCAAGTGCAGAACTTTAAAACTCCATACTGCAAAATATTGCATCTCCGAAAATCAACTATATTGGAAGGATCCACTCAGGTTCTTACTCGTCTGTTTGGTTGAGTCGGAAACTCCACGAGTTATAGAAGAATTTCATGAAGGAATCTGTGGAGGACACCATGCATGGAGAGCCACAGCCTACAAGATCTTGAGGGCCAGATAATATTGGCCAAAACTGTTTTCAGACATCAATGCCAAAGTACGCGCCTGTTACTCATGTCAAATATTCGCTGGTAAGCAGAAAATCCCTGCACTACCACTCGTTCCCGTCAAAACCGAAGCCCCATTTCAACAATGGGGATTAGAATTCATAGGGGAAATTAATCCCCACTCCATTTCTCAGCATAAGTGGATCTTAACAGCCACATATTATTTTACAAAGTGGGTGGAACTGATTCCAACCAAAAGGGCAACAAGCTCGATGGTGATCGACTTCTTGGAAGATAACATCTTGTCGAGATTCGGGTGTCCTCGAAAGATTGTCACCGACAATGCCCAGGCCTTCAAATCCATGGCTATGATCAATTTCTGCCAAAAGTACAGTATCGTTCTCGGCCATTCCACTACTTATTACCCTCAGGGAAATGGATTGGTCGAATCATCTAACAAGATCCTGGTAAACGTAATTAAAAAAGTACTGGATAAAAACAAAAGGTCCTGGCATGTACATTTGAAGTACGCTCTGTGGGCAAATCGCATCAGCACTAAAAGGTCCATCGACATTTCGCTGTTTCAGTTGGTCTATGGGACTGAGGCGATTCTGCCTATAAAATTAGTGTTGCCGGTGATGAAATTATGGCAGGATCAGAACGAAGAACCCAATCATGTAACCAAGAGAATTAATCAGTTGATCAAGGTTCAACAACACAGAATAGAGGTTGATGAGAAAATGCATAAATACCAGGATGATATGAAAGCATTGTTCGACATCAAGGCAAAGAACAGAGAATTCCTCCTAGGTGATTTAGTGTTAAGATGGGATACGAGAAGGGAGGAACCCGCTAAGCATGGAAAATTTGATCACCTTTGGTATGGACCATTCAGGGTCTCGGCCCCAGAAGGAAAGAATTCATTTCTTCTGGAAAATATTGATGGAGAAGTTCTCAGCGCCCCGATCAACGGGCGGTACTTAAAGCACTACATGACGTGACAGTAGTCGGATAAAAAAGAAATAAAGTGAAATAGGAAATTATATGTATATAATTGTAAATAAATAAATGTTATTATGAGTTTTTGTACATATTTATGTTTTCGTTCAAACATTTACTTTTAATTTTTTGGTTTCCGTTCCTAAACTCTCAACACATTTTCAATAAAATTTGTATTGGTTGTTGCAGGATTCCAGTTGCAGACAAAACTAGATGAAAAAATAATATGCAGGTCGATATTGGGAATAGAACGACATAAAACAGGTGATACATAAGAAAATTCATAATCCACAAAGAAATTGAAAAGAAAAGACAGAGGTGAGTTTTCTCGATATACAATTCATAAAAGGTTGTTTAAGCAAACTAAGGTAACATTTTTCAAATTTGCAATACAAAGGGTTAGATAAATGGAATATTTTGGGTTTCATAATCTTCAAATAAAATGAATAAATTAAACCTAAAAACAGTCAGTCATAATTTTTGTTCCTAAATATATTCAAAAACTAGTCCCGAACTGTTGTGACCCTTTGTATATTAACCCATAGAATTGCTGCCTTGTTTTCTGTCTATATTTGGGCCTAATGTTTAGCAAGTCACTGTCTTCCCGAGTCTTAGTGAAGGGATTCCGAAGAAGATCTTAATAAGAAAGCTGGTCTTCACAACTACCTGATCTTCTGATAAGCTAAGGGACGTTTATAGCGATCCTAACTTTCCTAGGTTTTTCAACAGCGTCGGAAAAATCAAAGCTTGCTTGAACAGGATGTTCCCTAAAATTTTATTATTCTCCCCTATCTCCCTAAGAACCAAAGGTCTTGTGAGGTTCAAAGGAAGGTTGTTACCGAGTAATCAAAATAAGTGGACAGACCTCTGATAAAAAATATTACACAGGTTTCAACCCTGATAAAAAATTGATTGCTCCCATCTTCGTGTTTTAAAAATAAATACTAAGACAGGTGGTGAAAGGAAATTCAAAAATGATTGCCCCCACCTAGTCCATTAAGATGATGAAAGGAAATTCAGAAATGATTTCCCTCGTCTTAGCGTTTAAACGCATAAATATTTTCCGAAGTGGTGAAAAGAAATTCAGTAAAAAAGGGGTCAGACAACTTCACCGGGGTACTGAACAGGCTCGCTGGCAGTGAAGCAATGTCTGAGAGATATGTAAGGCTGTTACGCATAAATATAAATCTACTCCGGTAACCAACACTTTCTAGAAGCCTGATCATTTCCCCAAATTCTGATGGGACTTCCCTATTTAAAATTGTATAATAACGTTCTTTAAATGCAAGCTGAGAATCGTAAAATCTGTTGAATATCCTAGGGTCGTTTTGACTGTCTTAAAGAATCCCCAAAGTTAGTATGAGAAAGGGAAGGTTGTGAAAGTGACTTCGGCCATGTTTAGAAAGAGTATTTGAGTTCGGAAAAACTTCTTGAAGTACAAAACGAAGCGTTTCCCTCCCTTCTATCTTTTTCCTTGAGTTTTCTGTTGATTTTAGCTTGTGACTCCATTTACCCAATATTGGCACCTGGTCTACTGTTCTTCATGCCTCACAGGGAGGCATGATCCCTAGTTGGAGCCTATGTTGGAGCCGCCCTTAACTGATTTATAACCTTTCACATTTTTCAGTCTTTGACACTTGAAATCTAAAGATGGCCTTTTGAATTTTTTGCCCGGAACTTTGAAAAGAATTTTTTACAACCTTGTCGAAAAAACAAGCGATGTTTTTTCTCTCCCCTTAAAACAAGTCCGCTTTTGTACTAAACGTTCAACCTTTTTGGATTTATTTTAGGATATCACAAGTCGGAAACTTTAATCCTTGAGTCCATACGTCTCAAGTCACGAAATGACGAAGTCATTTTTTTCGTCCAAAGCACTAACTAGGGTAAAAAAATTTAACTTTTTATTTGACGTTGTCGGGGTTTCGCGCCTCGGCGCTCATCAAACCCATTTTTTCTTTTTTACAGTCTCGAGAACCGAGAATGCGAGGTAGTTGTAAGATAACCCTGGTCAGAGATTAAAGGCAAAAGCTAACTATGGTTAAAATGGTTGTCGGCGCTTCGCCACTCGGCGCTATCTTTTCGAAAATCTTGATATCTGAAACTCTGATTCACGAAACCACAATGAGATTATACTATGATTAATTAGTCACCTAATCCAATTTCTCTTAATCCTAATTAAGTCTTAAGTGTTGATTTCTCGCAGTTTCGTAACTCGGCATACTAATCTCCCGAAATTTTATCTTCGAAATTCCGAGTCGCGATACCGTGAGTAAAATAATTAGGAAATTAATCATGCTTTAAATCATGATTATCTCTTAAATCAAAATCAGTACTCGCAGTCTCGCGAGTTGAAAACTTAAAATGTTAAAGGGAAATCCCCGATGCAGCGAAAAGCGAGAAAGATCTTTAACGTTGCTATATTTTTAATATTTTAAATTATAACGAGATAGGTCCCGCGCATAGAGGCTTGCACATTTCCTGAGGAAACTTTTTGCTTTTCATACTCCGACTGACTGGCAAGCCGCCAAACATTGATGACATTAATAGATAATTAGGGTAAATCTACGAATAAAGTAGATCGGATTTTTATGCAATCAATGTGTTGTTAATTGCGATTGGACAGACTTATTACGGAGATTACAGAAGTTTCAAATATATACGGGAGTCTCATTTTGTTATAATGAAATCTTTTTTCATAAGCAATCAGAGCTCATAATTTTCGAATTTGAATTGACTTCTGCATATATACGCAGGTTTATCATAGAAGAGCGAAAAAGCAAGCAGCAGTCATGGCTCCGTGGAAAGCGACGAAGACTAATGTCGAAGTTACAAGCCAGGGCTCAGACAATATCTCCGATACTTCACCCTGAACTATCGAATCGATTCCCGACTGGTCGCATGTGTTTAGTGTTCTACAGGCAAAATTAATTGATTACTCAGATGATTCTGATGACAACGAAAAAGACGATTTAGACACCAAGTATAATATAGTTGTCCAGTGAGGGATGCACAGAATAGAAACTAGACCCTGGTTGCTTCCTTACTATGACATGATCCGCTGGGATTTGGATCACGTGGACCTGCCTACCAGAACAATTATGAGCAGTCAGCGAGTGACCATCAGAACTTTCTGGCCCAAGCATTTACAAAGCATGTATAAGTTGCCTTCCACATCTGAATATACAGACGGTGTAGATTTCTTGGAAGAATTCAAAAAGAAGGAGTGCACAGAATATGACAAAACTATGCCAGGTTTGATAAAGGATTGGGTTTCGTGCCCCGAGACATTTAGATTGAATGACAAGGGCGTTTATTCAATTGCTTCGCTAGAGCCACAATACAAGTATGTGGCCATGATGAGATGTCGTCTGTTTGGGAAAGAAGACACCTCGTATTTCTATGTCTCTTGGGTGCCTCTCATATTTCGGGTTGCTGAAGGTTTCTCTTTCAATTGGGCAAAGATACTCTCAGATAGCTTGGCCAACAGGGTCATAGAGTATCAGGAGAAAAAGGCAGGTGGGAAACCCTCAATGTTTTACATGTTGGCATATATCATGGATGCAATATGTTCCATGACGCCTTTACCCTTGATGAATTGGTCTTGGACTCCAACCCAAGAAAAACCAGTGCACGAATACCATCATAAATTATGGGAAAGTAAAGTTGGAAAGTTCCCATATGAGATTTTCAATTGGGTGATGGTGCCCCTGCACATCAATATTTTTGGCCACCCGCCACCTCGCATATTGGATAGCGTCTCAACAGGTCTGAGTGGCATTGTATATTGGTATGTAGAAGCAAAGTTCTCATACATCAGAGTTTTCAGGGCTTTTGTTCCCCCTCATGCGCTACCTTTGTTCAGTCTCGATAAACTAGCTTTTCATGAAGTTTCATGGCAAACAATAATCGGGGGCGTAATCAAGGAACTCAAGGGCTATTCAAAGAAGGTATGGCCTTATTTTCCCATTCGAATGAATTCATATTCTTTATTAGATTTTGGGCATGCCAAAGCCGAGGCTGCTGCCCTGGAGGACCTAAAGTTGGCCTCCATTGAGATTAAAAAACATGATCCACAGAAAGTCGTAAGCAATCATCTGGCTCATGTTGGGCTTAAGATATTCGAACATGAGAATTCCCCCTCGGATGACATTTTACGAGGAACCAAATCTTATGAAGAGATGTTAGCCCGGATCCAATCGCTAGCATCCGAAGACGCAACAGTTGTGTTAATATTCCAAGAGAATAGGAGAAGATGTCTTCCCACTGTGTTGGGAGGTTTGGCCATTGTCGAGACAAAAGATAAAAATGCTGAAGATTATACAGAGGTAATATTTATCCCTGGACAACAACCGGAGGAGGAGAAAACGAGTAATCCTGAAACAAAAGAAAGGACTCCAGATCCTCCAAGCAAACAATTTTCAGAGGCTGAGGAAAAGACTCCAGATCCTCCAAACAAATAGATTTCAGAGGCTGAGGGAATGACTCCAGACCCGCCAAGGAAAGAGAGTTTAGAGGTGGAAGGAAAAATTCCAGACCCACCGGGAAAGAAGATAGTAGAAACTGAAAAAGAATCCCCAAATACTCCAAAGGAACAAAACCCTGTTAACACTCCAAAAGAATCAACAAAGCAAATAGGAAAACCCATCTCCTCTGTCACACCCTTGCAATCGGCATAGGGAGATGCTAGCGAGGGATGGATATTTGGTGAAGAACTGAGACCTATAAGGGCAGAATAACTCCCTCCTAATGAGTTCTTTTTTGAAAAAAAGAGAAAAGCTGTAGTGAAGTGAGAATTTTATCAAGAGGGAGAGTCCACTGTTAAAAAATACAAAATCATGACAGATGGCAAGAGCAAGAAAAGTGACCAGCTTGCTACTGAAATCGTTGGAACACTGGGCACCTATGCTTCGGAAAATCAATTCTCAGTTGGGCAGATGAATCTCTAATTAAAAAGAAAGAATCGCCTCATCAGGACCCTCGAGGCCAGGTTGGCTACAGCCACAGAAAAATCCAAGGGCCAAGCCAACATAGAGATGGAACAGGCTAGATTGGTTGATAAAAATGAGATAGAAACACTCAAAGTCAAGCTGGACCAAATGAATTTGGTGATCTGAGAAGGTCGGGTGGAGGCTGGTCAACAGAGGAATATGATCACAGAGCTACAGGTTCAGTTAGAGGTTGCATAAATCAAGATGATCGATGTAGAGGGGTTTAAATCCTAAGCGATCGATATTCGGAGCCAGATCTCTTATGTACAGCAGAGTCTGCTGGACAAAGTTGGAGTGATTCGAGAATATTGTCTGTTGATGCATCAGATTTCCGAGAATCTGATCGCGAGAGAAAATAAAGTCGAAGCTTCTCGGGTAGCCTTTCAAGAGGCAGTGATAACTACCAACAACAGATTTTCCACAGACTCCAGGGCTCACCATCGCTGAACAAACAAGAGGTAATATTTTGTTAAAATATTGGGAACATAATATTTCCCTGAGCAAAGAACAGGCTCAAAAGGTGACCAGTTCATTAGAAGAAGCCTTAAATACCATAGATGGTGAGCTGCTAGAAATGGAGAATGGAGTTGACTCAGAGACGCTAAGGCAAATGAACGTAGGTCAGATCTCCCTCGATCTAAAGGAAAAGAATGAAAGAGATTCGGTGCATGTCTCTAAGATGGATAGGGTATATATGACTCAAGTTGATAAACATTTGATTCAACCGAGCGCACAACTCATCACTCTTCACGTCATTGACTCACAAATAGGTAATAAACTTCCACAGTTGGCTCGAGAGTGCTATTTCGCGGAGGCCAGCTGTCAAGCAGAGCCGTCACAGCTTGTATCCTAGTTTGTGGACAGGTGTATGATATGCACTGAATCCACACAAAGACAAGCACCTGGCCCTTTTTGAAAATAGAGTAGAAGAGATGGAGTGATTTCGCTCCTCACAGCTGCCAAGAGGAACCTTCACAGCTTGTATCCAGTTTATGGACAGATGTATAATATGCACTGAATCACGTAAAAGCAAGCACCTAGAACTTTTTGAAAATAGGAGTAGGGAAGGGCAAATTTGTATAAATAGATCACCAAAAGAAGAACCATGGGGCTGGAATTTTTGGGAAATATTGTAATAGACTTTTGCATTGGAGAAGTTAATAGAAGCAAATTCGAAGATTCCCGATTCTGTCACGACTGTGTTGCAAGTTTGTTTCGTTATGTTTCTTGTTTCATTTCATTTCACTCTTCATAATTGATGTGTATCACTATAATTTAGTATGACCACTACTATAGTGAAAATATTTCATTTTTCTGTAATTGTTTCTTGTCTTTCCTCTGCACCAGCTATTAGCAGGTGTAAGACCAGTTTACATTTACAGAATTTCATATTTATTTACACTATGTCAATTATCTCTATGTCGATTTCTTCTTCTGTGTATGTGTGATTTTTCTATTGACAGTAAACTTACGTTATCTACATCTAAACGTCTTTCTCTCACCCCACATCTTTTTACAAAAAATAATACAATTACGGGAAAGGGCCCTCAGTTTGCATTCTTATTTCATTCTTCGTGCAAAAATTTTCTCTTTATTTTAATCAAATTGAAACAGCATTGAAATATTCTGTTTAAATCATTTTTCATATTGGTATTGTTCCTCAATGACTGTTCCTGTAGCAACTCAACCAAATATTCCACCCGGATTATCCAATCAAATACATATCACTTTAAATCTTTTTGACATAATCCTTAAAACTGCGAACACCCGAGAGGAATTGGAACTTTCATGGGAAGCCATTGAACAAGATATCACTACCCAGGAACAGTTGGAAGCTAGACAACGAGAACGTATAAATCCTCATTAGTTTCCCATACCGAAGGTTAGCATAATCCTTTATCAACCTTTATCATGCTTTCGGATGCCTTGACACTGTCCTTTTAAGCCTTAAGTACAGACTCAGGAACAACACCTCTATTGGTACTCCTAGGATTCGATGCCATTAACACTGACTCGACCTAAGGTCCACTAAGTAAAAGAAACAACATATGCTAATAGAATCTAAGAATCACAACCAAGCAAACATGACCTTCTCTCGATGACCATACTAGTTGGTGATGAAATCCAACGTCGCGTGATCAAGTCCAGAAGGGGCGGGGATAGGGTGGAACAATTACAATGGTGACATGCTTAACGAACTTATGCCTTGGTGCAAGCTTCCATGTAGTAATTGTGGATTTACCCTCCAAGGAGACCGAGTGAGTTTGACCAATTTCTGCTCCAGGTACAGTGAAACTTCCCGTCACCGTCACCTTGTGTAAGAACCTAAATATTATGGCCACTAAGGTTACCAATTCCCATTCATCCCCTGGGCGGGAACAATCGACAGTCCGATCCGAATGTACGGGCAGGGTATCGAGCCCTAAATCAACTAAAAGGATTCCACATAGTAATTGTGGATTTACCTCGAAGTGATCCCCATAATACGATCTGACCACCACAATTAGTTAAACCACGGAGGGTTAGTCCCCGTAGGTCACCCGAATGCGACCTCGTGCATAACCCCTGTGTGATAGGGGAATCCCAGGCAGACTTATACGATGATTGGATTTGACTCTCCCTAAATCAGGATGCTAATGTTTTTTTTGGAAACTTTGGAGAGTTATGCTCACAACCCTAATCCAAAGTACTAAGCCTAGTCTATTGTTGGTGGAGGATCCTAGAAAAGAAAAAGTTCTAGATAATTTTTAATTAGCGTTGATTTTATGGTTGTTCTTTACGCAAAAAGGGGTGCATGGAAGTGAAACAAATGGAATTATGAATCAGCCCCAAAAATGCATCAAATATGATAAGCATCCATTTCTTTTCGATGAACATCTATCTAAGGGAGAGAGAGAGTTATTTTCACTAATCAAGCACAAACAAGGAGTGTCGTCAAACAATCCTTTTTCTCAATCAAATCCTAATGTGACGCTAAAACTTTTAGATGCCTTCTAACATGCACAATCAAACACAAAGATGCCTTTTATTGTTTGCATATGAATAATGATCAATTCAACACAATGCTCGTCTTTCTAATTCTCTTTTATACGAATGAAAATCAAACTAGCACAAGCAAAAGTCATACAAACAATACACCCTTTCGTTGCAATCAAAATGAAAAAGTGAAAGAAAAGAATCAATCGAAGAGAAAACAAACTTCATACCCAAAAGAAAGAGTTGAAGAACAATGATCTTGACTAAAATCGAGATGGAGAGGTATGTAGGCCTTTGATGACCTTCACCAGGGTTTTTGTTCAGTTGATGAGGAGAGAAAAACAATGCATGGGTTTCAAACTTCACTCAACAGAAAAACTCAAAGTCGATAGTGAAGAAGGCTAAAAAATCCAAACAGTAATATGTTTATTCTTCAAACAAAAGACAAATGCCAAGGCTGGAAGAGAAGGAACAATGACTCACAAGGTTACTTAGCAGTAGAGACATAGAGAAAAACCCAGATAAATGCAGTTCTGGAAGGTTTGTTGGCCAAAAAGAGGTTGACGCTCTGTTGCCAAAGGCAAGGAGAATTATATCACTCTATGTAAGGCTATGGAGGAGTGTCGGCACTCTGTTAACACTGGGACAGGGGCGCCAGGTTAAAAAACTCCCAAAAATGTCAAAAAATTCCAAAAATTGCAATTTAAACTCGACAACTATGTTGAGTATGATGGGATAGGGAGCCAATCAGATCATGAAACCAATCAAAAGAGGAGTGAACCAGGTCTGAAACAATCAAGGGGTAGAACAAGGTCAATGAGGAGAAACCAAAATAAGAAGTTTCGATTTGAGGCTATCTCCTCAGTATAGTCGCCAGTTTCTGTTGTAGGAAAATCTCCCTGCGGACAGGTAGATTGCCTCAAAGAGCTTGACCCTAACTCTAAGACAGAAAATTCTTAACGTGGACACTGACTTCCTTTCAAATCAATCCAAACTAACATATGAGAAGGGAAGATAACATAAGTACCTTTTCATCGATGTTTGTCCCTGCACGCTCCTAGTTGCGCTTCGATCCTTTGCTCCTCGCTGGATCCTATGGACAAAACAAGATACGACCACTTCCTAATATATTGACATTAGCTTGAAAATAGATCTATCTATCAACGATAAGTTCACGTAACATCAGACACAAACTAGAAAGAAACAGGCCAAGCGTGTCATATTAATGAGAATAACGACAACAGTGCTTACAATTGTAGATGCGAATGCGACAGCTTCATCAAGTCCTCTTCGTCTAACCCTTTCCTAAAAGGTCCACAACCTGGATAACAACAGCTTCATTTATCACTCTCCTTTGGCTGACTGTGTTTTTTCTACAAGATCATAGGTTTCATGCTAGTAGTTTTCCTCAATCATCTCTATTCCGGCACCACTTATGAGATCATAAGTTTGGTGTGATTCTCCATTTCCAATCCTCTTTCACCATTAGAAAGCTTGCTTATATAGACTTGGAGAGGCTTTAACCACTTGATATATCCTTGGGGAAGTTGAGGATTTGCCTCCTTCAGTTTAGGACCTACCCTAAGATCATGGCTGGACTAGGGATTCGAATCCAACTGCCTTCCAAGAATGAAAAGATGCTTCCCCCATTCATCTCAACAGCTTAAAAACTACCCAGAATAGGTAGTGCTCCCTCAAAAGGGCCATCAGAGCATTGTAGCGCTCCCTAGTAGGCTTTAGGGTGGCGCCAACGCTCTCAAAATCTATAGCGCTCCCTCAAAATGGCCAAGGGAGGTTTATAACGCTCTCTGACAGTGTAAGGGGGAGCATCGGCACTCCGAGATAGTGTAAGGGGGAGCGCTCCCCTCCAAAAACTCATTTTTTGAGGTGCTTTCAGATGGAAAAAGGTTTGCAAGCCTACTGACTCATTTCTCCTCTTCCAGATCAAATGTTTGAGGTGTTTCAAGTGTCCTTCTCATGTTGTTATAGGCACGACATAGGCATCAGGGCAGTATGTTTCCCTGACACTTGCGACACTTGTGAGCAACATGCGACACTTGCAACCTTGTGAGCAAAATGTGACACTTGCGACCTTTGTAATGACGACACTTGCAACACTATCAAAGTGAGTAATTTTGATGTGTAACAAGTTTGTGTAAAGTTTGATGGTATTTATCCCATGAAAAGAATAGAAGGAAATCTATTAAAACTTCAAAAGGAAATTGAAGAGGGTTTATATAGATATAGAAGTGATCATTATTATATAGACTATAACTATCTTTCGGATAACATTAAGAAGTTTCTTAAGAGAAGTCTAAGGCACATATTGAAGTTAAAAGAAATGATCAAGGAACAAGAAGAGAGAAACAAGACTAAATTAGAAGAAAAGGAAGAAGAGATCAAAAGACTAAAAGACAGAAAAGAAGATATGAATGTAGAAGAAGAGATTAGTAAAAGTTTTGAAACTATTGTCCATCTCAAGACCCAAATTGAAGAAGCCAAAATAATAGAGGAACTATTGAAGATTCAAATAAATGAAAGGGAAGATTCATGTTGCAAATTAGAAGATGATATTGTTGACCTTAGAAAGAAGGTGGAAAAGTCAAACAAATTCTTGAATAGCTCAAGAATCTTGGATGAGATCTTGGAATGTTAAAGACCATCATATGATAAATCAGGTCTTGATACAAAGGAGAAGATAAACATCCTGAAGCAAGCACCTCAAAGAAGCATGAGGTAAGTCCATCAAAGAAGGAAGACAATGTTTCAAAACAACCATCTACACAAGGCAAAGAAAATTTCAAAAGAACAAAGCAAGGAAGACATCAAGAAGCCATTCTTGGGACACTAAATCAAAGGTATGAAAGTGTTTTTCATGGGTATTGTTATTCATGTAATGGATATGGCCACAAATATTTTGAGTGTAGATCTTATTAAAGAAGATATAATGGAAGAATTTATAACACCATGAGGTGTTGGAGATGTGAACAAGTAGGACACATTGTTGTTCATTGTAACTCCATGAGATGCTACAACTGTAGTGGATTTGACCACAAATCCCAGGAGTGATGGAACACAAGAAGAAAGTCCATGATGAGGACTTCACATAGCATGTCTAGAAGAAGGATGAAGTTAGAAAGGGAGACATCTTTGAAAAGATGGATACTCAGAGCTCAAGTTCTGAAGAGAAGGGTCATCTATAGAAGTGGGTGAAGAAGACAAAGCAGCCAGATCAGAGTGAAATATTGAAGGGAAGTTCAAAAGTGTCATCTACTAAGGCACACGCAAGTAACAATGGTGATATTCGTGTGTACACGCGTGCTAACCTTGAATAGGTCACGTACACACCCGCTCATTTGTGTAGAAGGCCGCGTGTATGTTGAAAAGCCTTGGGGAAAAGGCAATGCACATGGCTTGGAGTTTGATGTGATGGTATAACTCTGTATTCCAGGGTCTAACATTGTTTATTGCAGGTTCTGACACTATTTGTTGCAGGTTTTCATGGTGAGATCACACAATGGTATAATAAAAATAAATATTGGGTGCATGGCACTTGGTTCATGATGGAGACGTATCATGAGTGATATGATACATTGTTTGGCATGTTGGTATATGCACATGGTTGGAATATTGGTGGATGCACATGTTGGCATATCGATAGATGCACATGTTGGCATATGGTGGATACATTTCATGGATGATATCTTTTGGCACATTGTTGATGTACATGGGTGTTGTGCATGGTGGGCACATTTTGGTACATGCACTTGGTGGATATATTGTTCATGATTTTCTATTTCATTGTTGACATATATTTTGTTTCATGATCAATGGTATAGCACAAGTTTGATGCATGAACAGGTCCAAGGATCCTCATATGGTAGCATATTGTTCATCTTGCAGAGAAGATAGGGGGAGACATACCCTTAGGGGGAGTCATTCTTCTACCTATGATTCTAGGAGGAGATATTTATCAGATACATACGTAGAAAAGAGACCTATGTTTGAAGAAAGAGAACCAAGGCATAATTCCAGGGGGAGCGATGGTCACAGGGGGAGTATGTTCAATGTATTTTCAGCATTACATCATATTGATATTCCTTGTTCAAAAGGGGAGAGATTGTTCAATGAAAACAAGACAGGGGGAGAAACCCCAAGAGGAGAATGGCCCTTTTTCCATTGATGTCAAAGGGGGAGAGATAATCACATTGATGTGATTGATGTCTGTTGATGGGAGAGATTGATCTGGAGAGATAGTCACATTGACTATTGATGAAGAGCATGCCTTGTCTACATGTTGACATCAATAATTGGTAATTGGACTTGACATCAATGTTGGTATTGCCATCAATGCCAAAGGGGGAGATTGTTGGATCATGTTGTCAACGATGCCAATGGTTTGATTATTTGGGATATTGTTGGATCATATGTCATTGATGTAAATGGTTTGGTTTGATTGATGTCATTAATTGATGTCAAGTAATTGATTGATTAATGATTGATGAACAATGAATATGCATTGATGAGAATGATAGATGTCCAAGTGGAAACCAATTGATAAATATGGATCATTGATATGATGCCCTTGATGAGAATGATAGATGTCCAAGTGGAAACCAATTGATAAAGATGGATCATTGATATGATTCCCTTGATGAGAATGATAGATGTCCAAGTGGAAACCAATTGATAAAGATGGATCATTGATATGATGCATTAATGAAGATGGATCAATGAGTTGTCATTGATACATGATGCATAATTGATATATATGATGCAGTGGTGAATTGATGCAAAGATGAATCAGTATTGTCTTATCATGGTTGATAAGGTGCACAAATGGATGAACTCCCAAGTGGTCCCCTTATGGTGAAAGCCCTCACGGAAAGACACTTTACAGATTGAGTTATCCTAGAAGAACAGTTGGAGGACCCATGCTTGCATGTGGATTAATGAGATGAAGATCAATGAAGTTGTTGGTGAAACTATAATATATGGATAGTGCTTGACATGCCATTTCCGGTGGTATGTGGAATGTCACATAACTCCTCATGGTTTGAGAGTTATGGCTCTACGAAGTTGAAGGAACCCCATATGATGGCTTGAAGACCTAAAAGGTCAAAGAAATCAAAATGCTTGAAAAGAAGAAATCATTATTTAAATGATAAAGTAAAGTGAAAAAATCAAGAAAGATTATTTAAATGATAAAATGAAGTGACAAAATCAAGAATGAATATTTAAATGATAAAGTATTGGAGAACTTTCTATTCATAGAAAGTGGTTAACCCTAAAATAAGGAAAATAGGTTAAGTGACCTAGAAATGAGTTAAGTAACCTAGAATGGGTTAAGTGACCTAGAATATGAAAGTATAAATAAGAAGCTAGGATCTCTTGTAAAAGGTACATTTGGTGAGAATCCTTTTGTGGATCAATGGAGAGATTCTTGTGAATATATTGTGGAGTATTGATGGAGATATTCTTATGAGAGCATCCTATTGGTGTGGATCTCTTGAGCATGAATGAAGATCTATTCTGAGAAAGAGAGCGAGAGGAGGATCTCATGGACGCATCAAATTTTCGGAAATGTCGGAGATCTTGACGACAAAAGTCTCGGATTCACAGAAAACCCTATTTTCTTATGTCCACGTGGGTTGTTTGTGTATAGGGTGCATGTACACATGGGTTGGTTGTGTATAGGGTGAGTGCACATGTGGGATGACTGTGTGAAGGGAGAGTGGAGTGGATAAAATCATGGAGATTTTTGCTTGAGCTGGTGCCAAGCTCTTAGATGATGAGGAAGGTTCCAAATCTGCATTATATGGCCTCAGATCTATCACTGAGACACTGGTATGGTTACATTATTGTATTGATGGATACTATTGTTTGATATGTTATGAATTCTTAGGGAATTCTTGGTATGGCTTCTATGATGTGGTTTAGTTTGGTTGATTTGGTTGATGGAGTAAGAAACACTCTTGTGATTTAGTAGTGACATGATTGCTATGGTATACTAGCTATTTATACATGATTGAGATAGCATTCATATTGATTTGTTGTGGAGCATGAGGAAGATATTGGAGAGCTTGGATGTGTTGTGACTAGATGTGGGTCAGTTTGGATAGTGGAAGATAGAAGAGAAAGTGATTGTAGGTTGCAGAGGATATGAGCATGTGAAGAAAAGAAAAACCCTAGTTGCTTAAAAGAATACGGTTGTTGCATTATACACTGGCTGTGTTCACACACGGGCTGTAGTGAGCCAGGGTGCGTGCACATGTGGGCTACACTGCTGACAGGTCACATACCTGTTGACATATTGATATCTTTTGAGGATCGTTGCCTCATCTCAGTTGGTGCTAAGAATGTAAGTTGAGTCTTGCATATATAGTTGGTGCTCTTGTAGAGTTGTATTCTATTCAGTTGTTGCTGATAAACCCCAAGGATTGTAGTCCATAATAAAAATAAAATTGCACATACATATTTTGTTCTTTGTGTTCATTTTGGTGATGACTTGTTGATGATATATTGTTGATATATGTTGATGATATGTGCCTACATCTAACTGGTTATAAATGACAAAAATGGGTAATGAATAAATGTTGAGTGTTAATTGATGAGTTTTTGTGCAAGAGGGAAGTTTTGGGAAAAAGGTCCCCACACTCATTCACCNCCCCCCCCCCTCTAAGTGTTGTAGGTGTGTCCAACAAAAGTGAGCCATCCATGTGGAAAAATGACAAAAAAAGACGGAAAGTTATGATTTTAACCCCTAAGTGCCTATGTGTTTTGACTAATCTCTTTATATGGAGAGGGAATGTAAGCGTAGTGAAAATTACAACATGCATGGAATCAATTTTAAGAAGTCTATGGGCCCTCCATAGATCACAAAAATCTTACAATGTGTATTTTTTTTGCACAGGTGTGTGGGCCTCAGAATAGACAGAGGCACTCTGAGCGTCAATGCGCAAACTAAAAGAGACTGATGGGCGCAGGTGCGCAGAAGACGTTGAGTAAGATAGTGATTTTGGCACACGTGCACATGATGTGTGACTATGGGCCGATAAACCCATGCACAACTGTCACACGGCCGTGAAGAAAATTCCAAATGAAATTCCTTCAACTCAGCTTTGAATTTGGATTCCTGTAGGTCGGCTTGGGTTGGTTATGGTACCTACAAGTTAAATAAAAGGAAATACAAGATAAAATAACCCAAATGGGGTAGGAAATTGATACCTTTCCCTAGTGGAATCGCCAATCTATTGCGCCTATTTTTTCACCTAAATGAGAAAAATAGAGGTGCTTACAAGATTAGTTGGGTTATCTAAGAAAGACAACAGTAAAAAAAAGGGTTAGAAGAATAAATCATAAAATACTAAGCTAGGAATTAAACTAGAAATGATAAAAACAATTAAACTATAGTGCATAAGGACATAAGAACAAGAAACAAACAAGACTCATGTTACCAATAGAAAGGATTGTATTAGTGAAAAGAAAACACCAAAGAGAAAGGGAGACTTTGGGTCCCCTCTTCCCCCAAGGGAGGGCTCTTGAACCCCCAAGATTGAGTTGTTCTTACAACTTGAAAACTTGAAAGAAATGGTGAAAGAATCCCAAGCTAATTCACTCAAAAGGTAATTTGAATAGCTCAAATGGAATGGTGCTAGTATGCTCTTGATGAGAAAAGAGGATTCCCCAAGAGAATAGTTTTAGCATAACCTTACAAATGAATTCCTTGAAATGTAGTGCACCCATGGCCTCTTTTTATAGCACAACTTTGAGGTATTATGTAACAAATTTTAGTGTGAACAAGGGACTATTTAGGGAACCTTTAGGTCTTTGACCAGCCACCCAGCCGTATTCAGTTGAGATTTGGATGTCAAATCGACTTGGAAGCTAAACCAGAAGTGGGTGGGAGGCCGACCAACATCATAAATGCATCATTCTGAGGTGTGCACGGCATTTTGCATCCACAGTCGTGCATCAAGCACATGTGCTCTTTTTCGGCATTTTTTGATGGTGCATGTGCACGCACTTCCTATATAGTCATAGCGCATCCTGATTTTATAACTGGTTGTATAGTTTTGGACCTTTTGGGAATGCATTTTTGGTAATTTTGGTCCATAGGTGAACTAATAGCTGTTTGGAGATGTTGGATTCCTGTAACCATGTGTGGATGAGATTTCAGTGATAACAATCATTGTAACACACCCACTATGGGAACTAAGATTTTTCACCTTTTTTCTTTCTCCTTCATTATCGAGGGGCAGATTTTCTGAATTCCTACGAGGTTCTAGCGTAGGCTAGGTCTCCCAATCGGGACCTTCACTAAACCAATTCACTGGTTCTTTCCTTGAAAATCAGTTGTGTACAATTCACGCAGCAAGTGTAGGATTCACTTCCATGTGTCCATCGGTTGTGACCACGGGCTAAGCCAAGAGGTGCCTTTCTCATTTTGGGACTTTAGAAACTGGGAGCTTGAAATGCAAGGGAGTCGAGTTCTTCGACTCTTCAAACCCCGAAACCCAAAATCCTATTCACACCAAGCCACTTCAGGATTTCACCTACCGAGACTTCGCGTACCGGGATTTCGCGATATGCGAGGACAAGAGGTCTCGTACTTGAGTTTCCAGGAGCTGAAACTCCAAAACACCGATATATATATATATATATATATATATATATATATATATGTATATACAATGATAATTTCATTTCGAGGTTTCGCAAGTCGAGATTTGGCAACATGTGAAGACAGGAGGTCTCGCACTTGAATTTTTGGGAGCTGAAACTCTGAAACGCCAATATATATATATATATATATATATATATATCACTAAGTTCATTTCGGGGTTTCACAAGTCGGGATTTCACAACATGCAAAGATAGGAGGTCTCACACTTGTGTTTTCGGGAGCCGAAGCTCCGAAACGCCGATATATATATATACACATACAATGCTAAGTTCATTTCGGGGTTTCGCAAGTCGGGATTTCGCAACATGCGAAGACATGAGGTATCGCACTTGAGTTTCCGAGAGATGAAACTCTGAAACGTTGATATATATATGTATATATATATATATATATATATATATATATA
>ML777771.1:1624130-1637835 GCA_009831015.1 Picea engelmannii
TATATATATATATATATATATATATATATATATATATATATATATATATATATACAATGCTAAGTTCATTTCGGGGTTTCGCAAGTTGGGATTTTTCATCTGGCGAATACAAGGAAACTGACCCTTAGGATTCCCAGGTGTCGAAACGTATAAACATCAAACATCTATTCACGCTCTATCAGTTTAGGGTTTCTCACATTGGGATTTCGCATCTGGAGAATGTAAGGAAACTGACCCTTAGGATTCTCGGGTGCCGAAACACCGAAACATCAAACATCTATTCACGCTCTATCATTTTAGGGTTTCTCACATCGAGATTTCGCATCTGGCGAATACAAGGAAACTGACCCTTAGGATTCTCGGGTGACGAAACGCCAAAACATCAAACATATATTCACTCTCTATCATTTCGGGGTTGCTCACATCGGGATTTCGCATCTGGCGAATTCAAGGAAACTGACCCTTAGGATTCTTGGGTGCCAAAATGCTGAAACATCAAACATCTATTCACACTCTATCATTTCGAGGTTTCTCACATCAGGATTTCGCATCTGGTGGAGTTGTTTCCATGACACGGGGGAGGGAGGACCATTGAGGCCTTCGATGATAATTTGTTTGACTAGTGGTCTCGATAGATTCTGGCTATAGAGGAATACCCCTATGTCGGGATCAACTTTTCTAGAGATCCTAACATGCCAGTACCTCCTAGAGCGGAGCGAGGATAGATAGGTATGCTTATTTTTCAAAGTTATTTATTTTTTTAGTATGAGAGTGTATTGAGATGGGTGGAGCATAACCTCACCACGCTCGCTCGTACAGTCCCTATAGCGGAGATCGAGGATCTCCCACCATCGATGCAACCTCATGTAGTTGGGGTACCACGGACCTGGGTCCAACTCTTCCGGCATTTGGAAAAATCCATTGTTCATTATGGTAAGTCCAACAGGACCCTCCCTTAGATAGGATAGACTACTCACGTGTCGGGGTCACCTTTTGTATATTTTTGAGGGCATAAGCCCCGTGACTCTTACTGGACATATTTTTGAGGTGCTTACGCCCACCCATGTACTCTGATATTTTTGATATATGCATATTTACATCTTTTTACATCTTATGGATTACATCTATTTTACAAATGTATTTACATGTGCGGATGTGTGCTTTTCCTTAGATGTGTGCAATATGATAATTTAATACATGATTAGCTAGAGTATCTGTGACTTTATTCAATCTCCTAGGAACATGGATATACATAATGTAATCAAATATTTTTTCTAAGAGACATACCCTAAGGAACCATCGGTGTAGAGTAGGATCATAAACGTGATAAACCCCATTTAACTGGGACACAACCAGCTGAGCGTCTACGTAGACCCAGAGGTGATAGATACCATTGGAAAAACCATCACAAAGCAACTCTAAGACTATGTTGTATTCGGCGACATTGTTTATGGAATAACCTAAACAGATACCTCCTGAATATAACAACTCGCCCTGAGGTGTGAAAAACACCCAATATGTGGAAGCAAGTCTCTGAGTGTGTCGGCTAGCATCGTCCGCAAACACAATGAACACCCCCGATTCACTTGACATCTGCCACAGTGAAAAATATGACATTAAAAATGACATGTCCATAAAACAAAACGACAAAAAACTAAGAAGAAAATGTATAAGAACTATACATATGTACAAGAATTCAACCAAGGCGACCCACCTACGAGTAATACTTCTTGAGGTAGAGCCCATTTCTAGGCTTCGCCAATGCATTTCCCTCAAAGTCCACCAGACGATAAGCACCCTTATTTCGAACCTCTTTCACGATGAAAGGTTCGAACCACATGGTTTTGAACTTTCTTTCCCCTAGGGGATCCTTATCTTGGTCATAGACTAGGACAAGGTCAACACTAGAGAAAATATGAGGACCAATAGATCGACATACTAACACTTGAATTTTTTTTTGTGAGCCTCGTTAGCCAAGGCTGCATTGCGATGCTGCTCATCGAGCTACTCAAGATATAATAAACACTCTTCAAGTGGTGAAGTGTCTGGCAATAACTGTACTACCAAATTTAGAGACGGGGTCTGGCACTCTATAGGAAAGACTGCTTCTAGCCTACAAATGAGTCGAAAAGGTGAGAAACTGGTTGTAGTCTTAACAGACATTCGGTAGGCCCATAACATGGAGTACAACATCAAATTCCAATTCGACTTGGATGAATTGATCGTTCATTGTAGAATAGTCTTAAGGGACTTATTCATAGCTTCCACCTAACCATTTGCTTGTGGGTAGTAGGGTGACGAATGTTCTTTCCTCAACCCAAGATTTGACATTAACTCGAACATCATTTTATTCTAAAAGTGATTGCCATGGTTAGTGACAATCTCTCTCGGGAGCCAAACCTTGCTATTATCTGGTTAAACAAAAATAGAGTTGTTGTCTCATCATCATCTTTAAACGTTGGCATAGCCTCAACCCACTTCGTAAAGTAGTCTACTTCTACAATGATATAACGGTGACCCCTTGCTAAAGGGGCATTGCATGTAGCGTAATCAATCCTTGACTTGGTGAAGGGACCAATTGTGATGACAGGAAACATGGGAGAGGGGTGTGCCCTCATCTTCCGAGAGAACACCTAACACAGGTGGAATTTCTTGACCGATTCAACACAATCTTTGATTAGTGTCGGCCAAAAGTAATCAGCTCGTAGAATCTTTTGGGTTGTTGCCAACCCAGAAAAATGACAGCCACATGCTCCGGTGTGGCAATCATTAATCATAATTTCCGCTTCTTCATGAGTGAGACATCGATGAAGGACGCAATCTATACATATGTGAATCATACCCTTATTTTTGTTGAATAGCACGAGATTTGACACAGATTGAGTCAATTGAACAGGGTAGATGAAACCAGATTTGAGTAGTTTCTCTACTTCATCCTTAATAGTTGTTTCTTTCCTAGGATTAACTAGACGAATCTTCTACCATATCAGCTTATCAACAGGATATGTTGTGATTTCATACTCAAAAATTCTTGGATCTATGCGTGGCATTTCCTCGTAAGACCAGAAAAACACGTCGCGAAATTCTTTAAATAAATCCGTGTATATTCGAATATGATCGGGGGAGCAATCCACTCTGACGAAGATATTCTCCATGACACCAGGGGCTTTGGATATATCAATAGGTATTGTTTTAGTGATGGTTTCTATATTTCCTTCATTGTAAAAAACATGCGTAGCCAAAGGATGGATAGGACAAGCCCTATCTCCAGTCATAGTCAGAGTGAATTCTCCTGCATCAATTCTTATTAACTCTTAGAGAAAATAATATCTGTGATGGAGATCATCCTAGGGTCTATCCGGACTAGTCATTGCCTCAATAATCGCCTCGTCTGAGGGAAAGACCAAGTCTAAAGAATCACTATCGGCGATGGAAACTTGAGCCCAAATAGGCTTGAGAACTAGATCTAACTCTTGTGTGGGAGTCAGATCAAGGTCGGCAGAAGCTTGTTGGACTATAGAGTACGCAACTTCTACCGTGAACAAAGGCATGGCCATGCCATGGTTCCCTGTCCCTTCCATTTTATATGATGGGGAAGGAAGAGTGCATAGATAGTTAATGTAATTCTTGAAAAATGACGAGATTTGAAAGATTTCATCCTTAGGTTGGTCGGGGACAACCGATATGTAATGGACATTGTCGGTCGGAGGTGGGTAATCAAAAGTACCCATCAAAGGTGGGAACAAAACAACCCCTACGTTGATGATGTCGGGTTGAGGGTTATCAATCATCGGGACCGTGGATACCCCCGATGAAGGGTGAATATGAGAGAAGGATAAATGATCAATGGACATGATCCAACCCTCCTGTGGAAACAACAAGACCTGAAAAACTATCGCGACCACTAATTTCATAGAATAGGTCCAAATCCTTCCTAACAAGAGATTGTATTCGACATACGGATCGACCACTTCAACCTCGATTCACATGGTCTTCCCCCCTAACTGCATGGGTAAAGAGGGTATGATTCCATGTGGTCATAATGAATGACCATTGAAAGAGGTAAAAAGAGTAGGTGACGGAGATAAAACGAGTTGGCCAATGGCCTTCCAACACACCAAATACATCACGCATGTCAAGGCTCCCTCATAAACCACCGTGCGGAAAATGTTCCAGGTAATTCCTGGTGTAGGCCACTACTATTTGAAATTCCACGTGGTAAGGAAGACGAGGTTTTAATTTGGTCATATCAAGCATGATAATTCTTGGATTACAAGTCTCAACAGATCCTAAGGCAGCTAACAAATCCTTTCTCTGGGAAGGGTTGCTCTGGAGGACTCCCAAAGCTAACATTGCACAAGGGGTTTGAGACAAATCCTCCACCACAGAGTAGTTTTGGGCAACCCTTGCATTTGGGTTGTGGGAATATTTCTTGAACGCACCTTTTGGGATGTGTGTCATTGTTTTGCCCAATGTATTCTCAATCATGAGAGGAAAATATGGGTTTTCAACTTCTTTACCCTTCTCAGAGGTGTTTGGCATTCAGAAGTCATGTGTCCTAGTTGTTATGTCAATGCTACCTTTCATCATGTACACATTCACAGACGAATGATTATTTGAATACGAAGGGGGTCTCTGACTGGCCCCTTCCGCGCTCAAAGAGGCTTGAGTTAAATGTTTCCCATGTGGAATGGGTTGGTTAACATGACAAGTTGTTGTTGTGCTAATAACTTCTGGGCCTCTGGAAGCCGAGGGAACTGGTGAGTCAAATGGCCTTCTGTGCAAATATTACACAAATACTTCGAATTCTTCTATTTTGTGTTTCCCCGCCCAACATTATTGGTAGGTTTCTTATCCCCCTTACCCTTCTTTCATTGTTTCTTCTTTCCGTCAGGCTCCTGGGTGGCCTTCGGGTTTGTTGATTGCACACTGTGTACATCCTATGTTTGAGTAGGGAGAGCAACCAAACCAGTGGTTTGGTTGGCCGCTGTCTGTTGTATTGACAATTGCTATAATTGATTCGACATCTGATCAACGGGGTTCGTTTGCACTGAATGAACAATACCATCGACATGTGGTC
The DNA here is from genome assembly GCA_009831015.1 of Picea engelmannii. Lineage (NCBI taxonomy): Eukaryota > Viridiplantae > Streptophyta > Pinopsida > Pinales > Pinaceae > Picea > Picea engelmannii. The sequence goes on from ML777771.1 coordinate 1,629,211, forward strand.
CAAATATCTATCTGGTCTTGCCAAGTATCGACCGTGGTGCATCTGGAAAAACTTCGTAAAGTAAACCAGACTAAGAGTAAATCAACTCTAGCTATTGAGATCTCATTATAGCTTCTTCTTCTTAAAAGACCCCTGAGGTTGCGACATCTTTAAATAACTGGGGTACCAAAGACTTAAGGAACCACTCAAGAAGGAATGTTGGTGGGACTGGTACTTTTATTAAACTCTTATGGCGTCTCCATTCTCAGATGTGATCTGAGAAATGGTCCACTTTTGACTGCTCAAAGTTAGCCAACAATTCGATGTCGACGTCGTATCTCACAGGTAATTGGAAATAGTTTAAGAAAGCCATTTCCAATTCATCAAAGGAAGAGTATCTTGAGTGGTCGAGCTCAATGTACCATTTCGCAACACTCCCAATGAGAGTACGTTCAAACAAATGCAACTCGATGGAGTCGTCTCTCAATGAGTTGGATGAGCACCATAAATGGAAGGTAGTCACATGATCGCATGGATCTTCGATAGGCTTAACCTCAAACTTTGGAGTGTCTGAAGGCAACTTGGTCGACATAGGAGGCCAACGTGGATCGTGCCATATGGGGTCATTTAATAACCTTGTCAAGTCTGGAAAGTGCATAGTTTCCACAAACGATAATTTGGGTTGTTGATTATAACTAGGGAAAAAGGATCCTAGAGTTTGGCTGGCACCAGGTTGCCAGGAAAATTTAGGTTGCTAGCCAGGGTTCTAGTAATAACCATGGTCATGACTAGCGTATATATTTTTCTCTTGTTGAGACGTCATCAACTGACTCCCATAATAGGAAGTAAAGGGTTGGGCTTGTGTCGCATTCCAAGGATTTTGGGAAGGGTTTCCCCCTGCCAATCCGATGGGCATAGGTGTTGAGCCTTGCCCAGGGTTCCATTGGCTATGGAAGGGGTTTCCCCCGGTTGAAATATCTGACAAGGGAACTTATCTGTGCCATGGATTCCAAAGTCCTTGTGAGGAAGGAATTCCTAATTTTCCCCCCTATGCAAGAATAGTACCTTGCATAGTATTTGTTTTTCCATAACCGGGGTTTCCCTTAGTCGAGATGATAGCTGAAGAGAATGCATTGTTACCAAATGCATTGAACAAAGAGAATGGTGTTAAACCTACCTACATTCTATAATAAGGAAGTCCTTGACTACCTACTCCAAATTAACTATAGTTTACATTTGTCCCGGCGGAGTGTTGGTGAGCACCGCCAAGCGAAGGGGATGAAGGAGGTATATGACCCCCTCCATAAGGGAAAGCATTATAGGGAGCTGAAGTGCCCCCCATGGATCCTTGGAGAGGAGAATTAGAGCTCCCTTCCCTTAGACCTAAAGTCTGTAGATTGGAGTAGTAAAGGATAGAGTTTGTATCGAAGCCAGGCATCCCGTATGATAACGGAGGGCCTGTCGCACTCTATATCTAGTCTTCTCCTTAGCAGTGGCAGGGGTGGTTTCAGATTAACCGGAGGCAGGACAAGAAGACGTCACGACTGGAAAAGATCCTGATCCTCCACAATGTGATAAGATCAATGACACACTAGGGATTTCTATTAACATTTTAAAAACCAACACACATTAGAAAAAGTTCCTATGAGATAAGAAAGCAGATCACTAGATAGTTGTAAGAACAGTTACACCAGCCAACACTAGAGAAACTTACCAGTGCAAGTGAAACTCGAATACAGAAGAACCCTCTAGGTATACTCTGCAAAGCGTGGCCCGATGTCTTCCCTAGGTATTGTGGTATACCCCTGCAGTCACTTGTGTAAGTCACTAAGATAAACGCAACTAGGTTTCCAGTGCGCGAACAATAACCAGGCGGGTACAGTCGACAGTCTTGTGGACCGCAATGAGTAGGGTATAAAGCCTAAAACCTATCAAGGGTATTGAAAGAAAGTGTTCTGGAAGAATATTGAGGACCTCGAATGGATTTGAGACCCCTGAAGCTCCGTGAAAAATCCAATCAACGAAATCAAAAGATAATCCCTCTACATGTGTTTCCCACTACGCTTGGTCCAGCTTTGGAGGGGTTATCTCCGCTACCTTTCCACACGTGACCTCATGTTTAGCCCTTGTGTTAGAGGGGGGTCCTGGATAACTTTCACGGTTACTGGACTTTCAAGCACTCCCTAGCTCAGACTCTTATGTTTGTTTTTGTAGCCTTCAAGAGTTTCCTCTCCAATCCTAAATCAAGGCTCTAGCATAGACTGCATTGATGGACCCTAGAAACAAAAAGTGTAATAAATTTTCATTAAACGTTAATTTTAGTGGTTGTATTAAGTAAAAATTAATGGAAGTGAAACCAGTGATTTTCTTTAAGAGACAAAAGAGAAGATCATAAGATGAAACTCAAAACAAACTACTCCTTCACAAATAAAGATTTGCCAAATTAACTACTTTTCTCAGATCTTTGAAAAGAAAAACTTAAAACAAGATTTTGCTCGACTACGAGCTACTTAATGTCCTAAGAATTCAAGTAAAGAACTTAAGAAAACTTTATTTTTCCTTAGTAAATGAAGAAACTAACCTAAACTACTTTACCAAACAAAGAAATGAAACATTTTTTTTTTATCGTTTTATGCTTCAAAACAAGAAATTTGAAAATGATTTATTTTCTTTTCTTCTAAAGAAAAAAATTTAAAAATGACAACAAGTCAAGACAAAGAAATGACTTCTGGCACAATCGCAGATTGCACAGAGTCAATGAAAATACCAAATAGACAGATCAAAGGAGACTCACAAACTTGTCTGAAAACCCTATTAAAGAAAACACAAGAAATATTTTGATGGAAAGAAAGCTATGCTAAGGTCAAACCTAGGCTACAGACTGTTATAATAGAGACCAGGGCTAGATCAAGAAAACCCCTGAGAAGTGTGACTTTTGATAGGGAAGAGGATGACTGCCTCTTCAATTTTTTTATCAAAACAGACACGGTACTGACACTTCAGCAACTTGCGTATGTACGCGGGATGCCCAAAGGCAGGGCATGTATGCACGTGTGCAGGCACACTATAGGTCGTGTACACCTCTGCAGCTTCTCAAAAAAGTGAAAACCAACATTCAAGCATAGGCAGGGAGTACTAGTATGGAAGACCAGAATCCCTTAAAGACACCTAAGCTTACAGAAACTCAAAATCAATGAGTAAACTGATTGAAAAACACCCAAATAAATATCCCCAAAGACCCTAGAGGATTCCCCAGTATGGTCGTCAATTCTGCTATAGCAGGAAATCCCCTCTACAGACTACACCAGGGTTCTAAAGTGCAGGCAGAGCTAACCATCTAAAGTCTCCTACTTTTTATGAACTATCCCAACATTACCCCACAATCATACATAAAATACAAAGTATATGGATCTGGTAGGCATACCTTAAACTCCGCGTCCGGTGTCGATCCCTTTGTGCTTGGTTCTTTCCCGAATGCAAGTCTCCTCCCAAGGTTGACCTGCATTCACCAAAAGACAAAAAAGAAACTAAAATCATGAATTCTACATATGGATTAGTGGGTTAGACATCATAATCAAGAAATGTAAACAAATCATAAAGATTTAAGACGTCATTTGGTAGGACGGAAAAAGTACTTCTTTATATTAATCTCACAAAAGTCGTTTACAACATGATACCAACACTACTCCTCGAACTTGGTACTGAGCTCCTCTTCACCATGCACCAACTGCTTCCACATTTTCTTCTCCTCTTTAGTTATCTCTAAGGAAGTGGCAATGGTTTGCAAAGGAGGAAGAAGGAGTTCTGGCTCAAACTCACAATGTGGTTGCAAAATATGGGGGCAAAGGGGGAATATTGAAATGGGTAAAGTTTCTATGCTCTCATTATTCTCCTTGGAATGGGGCCCCAAAATCTTCTTTTATAGTCCAAAAGAGATAGTAACGGTTGGGGTGATTGGCTATGGGAGGTGAAATGATTAAGTAATGACCCGAAAACCTGTATCCCTTTTCAATTTTATTTTTTCACAATTTTTCGTGAGTGTACGCGAGTTGTAGTGGTGCAGGAATCATGTGTATGCGGGCAGTAGTGGTGTAGGGCACGTACACCTTCAAAAAAATGGTTTTTAGAAGAGTTTTTTAGTGATGAATTTGTCAAATATAGAAAGTAAGATGGCCTGATGCCAAGTATGCATGTCTGGTGCAATTTAGGGTTATAACACTAGTGGTCCCATGATGGGAGGAGGAGGTTCCATCAATGGTGGTTGATGTGGTGAGGGAGGGTAGTATGGGTTTCCCCCATATGGTGGTTGGTATGGATTGGCCCCAAATGTGGGTACTAGTTGTGAATGGGGGTGTGTATGGGCTATGGAACCAATTAACCCATCAACAATGTGGGATGTTTTGAGTGTTTCTTGACCAAATGGTAGAGGTTGAGGAGCATCAAGTAACACCATATAAATATACCCTTATTGAGAGAAAATTAAGTCAAATTGTTGGGCCCTAGTGATAGCCTCATCTTTAGTTTGAGGTAAAGAAATGGAAACATATTTAGAGAGGACGGGGACTACTTATTTGAGGAACTAGTCTAGTCGTTGTTGCAGAGTGGTATATGCTTTGCAAATCCTTTTTATACTTCTCCATTCATGAATATGATCGGTGATATGAATGGTCGAAGTTTGTTTGAATTCAGATAGAATTTCCAAACTAGTGCCATGGAGTACTAGGAGTTGGAAGAAGGATAAAGAGGCCTTTGCCAACAACTCAAAGGTTGACTGGGACCCAAAATTTTCATCCACATACCATTTGGTGGAGGGACTAGTGAGTGTTCTATGGAACAGTCGTAGGTAAAAAACATCTTCCATAATGTTATTGGAAGAACAACACAAGTGAAAATACATCATCTAATTAGTTGGTTCTTCTCTAGGTTTTCATTCAAATTTGGGAATATTGAAAGGAAACTTGGTGGGAATATTCGTCCAAATGGGATCATGTCATATGGGGTAATTCGTCAATTTGGTCAAGTATGGAATTTTGAGAGATATCAAGTATGGCATGGATGGGGGAGTACCATCCATGGTATGATGTGGTTGAGAAGATGTTCCTTATGAGGATGTGATGTAAGCCCCCACCCATGCCCTGGCGTCTACGTGACCTCTTGTTCTAGGATCGTTTGACTTCAGGATATGGATCAACTTGCAAGATCCTTCTGATCCGTCAAATCCAACTACACAGGTCCAAAGTACTTCTTCGTGAATGAAAAATCTACTTTTCAGGGGTCCCTGGTAACTAGCAAGTTCTACTAGGGACCATGGGACCAAAAAAAGTGGGCTAAATCTCCAATCTCTAAAGAATTTGGGACTTCGGAGCTCCCAGCTTTGGGATTCTCAACAGAGAAATATTGTGTTCCTTTCATACATCGATTGAGAACAAAGATCAATGGTCCACATGACCCATTGAAATCCATGATGGGGAATGAATTTGGGGCTTCGAGCTTCGACAGTCCTATCCATTCCAATGTGCTAGTCTTCTCGAACATCAAAGTGTCAGAGTTCCTCTCCTTCCTCCACGTGTTCTCAACCTTCACACACCTTGCGGGAACTATTCCCTCCTTACACCAGATCTCTCAGAAGAGAAACAATTTAAACTTAAAGAAACATTAAAATTTTATTTTTCTAACTAATAAATGCATACATATGAGCATAATAAACCATAGCAAGAAAATAATGTAACTTTCAATCAATGAACTCAGAAATAAGTAACACCATGCATTTGGAATCAAACCTTTCTACTTATATTCATTCAACAAAGTATGTATATGGACTCATACCATTCTTGACAACAAATCAACAAAAACAATAACAAGATTCAACAACAAATAACAATCCTTAGCAGGAAATGATAATAACCTTAGTAGCCTCATTTTGGAATATGATACATATATTAATACATGGAGTGGCTTCTTGATTCTTCCCTACAAAATACCTTAGTTCTATCATATCATAATTAAAACAACCATCTACTAAGACTTATTGTAATACCATTAGGCTAAACTGGTGCAGACCCACTTGGCCCTCAAGTCGAGGATCCTCTTACAAGATCGTTCTTCGTTTCCCTTTGAGCCGGATCGGCTCTTTCAATTCCCTTATTGAATCTCCTTTCTTTTCATCCATAGGTCCTTTCGGAAGCTTCCATGTCACAAATGACACTAGGTGCAAGCTCCCCCTTCTCTGCGTGACCACCGACTATGACCAAGGCCTAAAATAAAAGGCACTTGTCACAACTTGCCACTCGTGAGTTCATGAGTCGAGACTCTCGACTATTCCTTCCCAAACTCATGATACCCAAAATGTCGATATGGGTATAGCTCCCTACTATCAGCGCCCTCCGTGCGTGACCACCAGCTAGGCTTCCCACTAGTGCTTCTCGCCTTGTGCCACTTCACAAGTCGAAAGGTTGGACTTCCATCCCCTTATCTTATGAACCCCCAAGACACAAAAAGTCAACGGGGTGTTGACTCTCTTCAATGAACAATGCGTGTTCGCCTATCTGTTCCATGGGCCCACCTTGTGATTCTGCCATGTGTTCCTTGTGATCCAATTCGCACTTCACCACTTCACTCCCTAAAGTCTTGTGTCCTTTGTATCATGACACCCGAAGTGTCGAGATACCAAACTCCTCAATACTCCTTATCGCAGCTCGCCACCTCGCGACTTCTCCTTCTAATCTCTCAACTCTTCAACTGCCGAGACCCGAACCTCCGATGTGCCTAATGCACTGAACTACCAAATTTTGACACGTCATCCATGCGGTCCCACAACGGAACTTCTCTCCCTTTCAGGACTTCACCTTTCGCAACCTAGAGTACCCAACCTTTGGGCTCTCACCTCATGAACCTTTGAGTTTGCGATATCTCTAGATCTCTGCCACCTGTCCTCCCAGGATGGATGGCTCTAATCCACTCGCTACTCACATTTCGCGACTTCGTGAAGCTTGATGCAAAACCTTTGACCCTTGAACTCACGAAACCCTGAAACGAGATTTCATGAGTGATCCAATGGCCCTAGCTGACTTGGATCCTACGGGCCTGATTTCTTCTGAGCTTACGCTTGAGGAAAGCTTACCGTAACATACCTACTTCTATATAATATCTGACGGCTCTTGTGACTTCACGAATTCTTCTCAAAGAATTCCGACCGTCTGTTTCTTCCTGGACAATTCCTGCGAATTTAACCGAGTATTTCTACACGGAACTTACCTACCTGCAACGCAAACTTTCTACGCCTCCTTTCAACGCCTCAAGGCACCAACCTTCTATGCTTTTATTTGACAACTACAAATACCCTATCCCTCCTAAGCTTTCTCCAACTCTGAGTCTTAAAGAAGACTCCCGCACGCACTCCTTTTGGTGCATCCTTCAATTACTTCAAATAATTGAAGTCCTTTGACTCTACGCACTCCCTGCAGCAGTAGTCCTTCAACAATTTCTCAGGTTCGCAAACTCTGAGACTTTACTTGGCCTGCGCACACCTTGCATGGATCATGTGCTCAACTTTCACTTCTGTGAGAATGAGAACAATTTTTATCCCTCCTGAGCTTTCAGAGATGAACTCTGGCTTCTGTCAACGCACTCCTTGCGGACAAACTTCACTGCACTCCTTGCAGGAATTTTACTCACTCAGGCAGAGAAACAATTGAAACTCATCCCTTACTCTCCCTCCCAGATTTTAAACATTTAACAAGAAATCATACACACATGGTATAAACAACAAATGCATGACAGAAGGAGTAAAACATTCATGAGCATAACATTCAACAATGCATACAGAGGGAATATATGAGAACCATGAGTCTGAATCAAGGCTTTTTGTATTAATCTAGAACTTATGTACATGGAATTCTTCTACACAGCTCTATGCTTCTTCTCTTCTTTGCTCTATCTTGACAATCATGTTACAACTATATAATGAGGGTGTCTATATCATGTTTCCCTCTTTCTCTCTAAAACTGTCTAATCTAGAATAAAATTCTATCTACCTACATTCATTACACATAAAGGCTCCTATATACTATGGACGAGAGTGGATCGCTCAAGGTCCTTTTACAATAATACAAGCATGCCTCCACTTAATGACTTCTTTAATATTTCAAAACATTTTCAAAAAATGTCCTTGGTGCTTTTCCAGCTATCTCTTATCTCTGCGTTGTCTCGCTGCTGGCTATGATTGCATGCCCTTGCGATGCTCCTGCATCATACTTGTTAGGACCACATATTGTACCCTTTTTGCCCATACTTTTTGCCATTGTTATACCCTTCATCACTAATTTTTAAACTCATAATATCACTACACCTGATCATTCCAAGGTATATAAGGTCCTTTCTCATTATTATATGCTTAATCTGTTTTGCATAATACTTTACATTAATTTTTGACCTAACCATTGATTAGAAGTGCATAAGTGTCCATATTTGCAGAATAGTATTCAAGGCCGATGCTGAAACACATAACTATCCAAAGGCGTTGTTGAACTGATGCTGAAACACGGAGCTGCTACACAGTCCGAGGATGCATATGCCGAAACACGAAGCAGCTACATGGTTCGAGGATGCAGATGCTGAAACACGGAGCTATCACTCAGTTCAGAATGC
>ML777771.1:1644583-1670830 GCA_009831015.1 Picea engelmannii
TGGCCTCATCCTTGATCTATTGCACACTGCAATATACCTCCATCTGCCTGATCCAGTTATCAAGTTTTTCTGCATTTACTTCACCATCATATATGGGCAACTCAAATTTTACATCAAGTTTTAACAATGGCATTTCATGTTTACTCTTGTGAACATTTTTCTTTCCACTAGATTTAGAACTTGAACTTGAAGAAGAAGGAGGTGTTGATGGAGGTGAAGGAGGAATCTGAGGATGGTCCTCTTCCTCTTCACTTTTTCCCTTTGAAAAATCACCCAAAACTGGTCGCTTCCGTTCCAAGTAATCTTCGTACAAGACTTTCACCATCTCCGACATAGCAAGGAATGTTTTTCGGAACTCTTTCTCATCTTGAGAAATCCCTTCTTCTGATGCCATCTTCTCGCTGTGAGAAGCTCTTTTTCTCAATCCAATTAATGGATTCTCTGCAACAAGTTCACCTTCACCACGCTGTATCTTTTCCTTGGTTAACATGCAAAACTAAAATCCAAACGTCAACTAGCTCTGATACCACTTGATCCGTCGGATCTTTTAATGACTTATGGTTGAGTTTTAATTTTGCATGCATTAATTAACCATTTGAGAAAACTTAGTGAAGAATGAGGAAATAAGAGGAATTATAACAACCATATACACATATGCATATCTGAAATGAAATAAGAGATAGAAAACCATAACACACATATTGATAACGGAGTTCGGCACAACTTTGCCTACGTCTCCGAGCCTTTTTCTCAGTGGGAGAGGCTTCCTTATTTCTGTTCAAATGATCAAAAGTACATCACTGCAATTCCAAATGGCTACAAGACTGATCTGGTCATGTTCTTCCAGATCTCAAGAACCCAACAAAGAAAACGACACGCAAAACGGACGTCCGGAGATCCTAGAAATGATCCAATAGCGTCTCCTCCTCAAAAGCTTCTCTGCCTCAAAATGGCTTTGGCTTGGCTTCTCCTTAGCATAATTTTGCTCTGAATGCCCCCAAAATGCTCTCCTATGGCCTCAAATAGGCCTTGGTTATATATCTGGGAAGTTGGTTGCTCATCTCCAACTTCCTCCTAAAATTTAGGCTCCATAAATGCCCAATAACTCCCAAAATCAATTAAAAATAGGTTAATTACCATTAAAACCCAAAAATTGGTTATAAAACCCACTTTATAGTTAGATTTCGGCATAAACCCCCTTTTTCCCAGCGCGCGCCCCCTTGAAAAGGTCATATGGTTTCATATGGCCAAGCGCTAGCCCAAAGGGCTAAGCACTGGCCCCTCTCCATACAATACTTTGCAATATATTTTATAATGTGGGTTTTACAACATAAGAAATAATTTGGTGTATTGGCAAAGACCATTTCTTAAGGTGTTTGGCTTGGTGGTGGTCATGGTTTCAAAACCCATGGACCCCAAAACATATTTTTTTTTTAAACATGCCACTTCAACTGATGACTGGGTGCCACGTGGCTGCCCATGACTGGGCCACGTGGCATCTCCCCATTCGACGGATTAATGCCACTTGTCAACCATTGACTAGTCCAGTTGCCTGCCACATGTCTACCCTGTCAGGGAACCTGCCCAATCACAATCAGCTAGAGAGTTCTACATCAACTCCTGCACAGTCAGCATGTTGATGCCATCAACGTTGACTTTTTGACCAGTTTACCTTTGACTTTTTACCTGTTTGGGCTTCCGATCAGAACGCGATAACTTTCGCATACGGAACCCGTTTGACAAAGTAAATATACCGCCAGAATTGGGAATACGAGAAGGACGCAATGGCGTTGGTTTTGTCGGATTCTGAGCACTTTCATTTTTGAGCATTTTTCAAGCCCTGTCAGGCTTCTGGATCCGATTTCGGATCATTCTCTGGTGTCAAAAGAGCTTTTCGCATCATCAGTGATCTTTCTCCTTCAACATCCTTTGCCTCAACATTTCACCTTTGTGCTTCGGAAATGTGAGTCTCTCCTTCCTCTTTCTTCTTGTCTGGACATTCATAAGACTTGTGTCTGACCTTTCCGCACGTGAAACATTTTAACACTCCACCTCTTCCTCTTCCTCTACCTCTAGTACGAGGAAAAATGTTGTTATCAGTATACTCTCCTCTCTGATCAACATATTGCCTTCTCTATCCAACATATTTCCCTTTCTGTGAGCTTCCACCTCTCTCAATATGAGGTTTCTTCCATTCTTCCTTAGGCTTCTGATTTCTATCTTGGACGACGGATTTTCCCCTGGCTTGACTTCTGCCTTGGCCTCTTTGACCTTGTTTTCATCTCAGCTTCTCTTATGCCTTTAGAGGCATTTGATAAGAATATTCCACCATTCGGATGGTCATCATGCTCATCTCATCCTGAATTTCGTATCTCAGGCCATTCATATACGTGGAAACCTTTTCATCATTACTTTCACGATGACCTGCTCTGATGTTCAGCCTGTAGAACTCTTCAGTGTACTCCTTCACTGTCATCAGCTTCTATCTCAAGTTTTGCATCCTTCGAAATAGAGAAATTTGATAATCTCTGGGAATGAATTTCGCTTTCATCTTTGCAATCATCCTATCCCAACTCTTCATTTTCTTCTTACCTTGGAAGCGTCTGTCATCTTGCAGTTCATCCCACCACAATGTTGCATGTCCTTTAAGTCTTGTGACAGCATGTTTGACCTTCTTGTCTTCTTCGACATCTTCATAGTCAAAATATGTGTCCAGAGCTCTAATCCAGTCTAGAAGCTCTTCAACATCCAATTTTCCCTCATAAACTGGAATGTCCATTTTGGCTCTCGCACTCATTATTGCAATAGCTCTAATCAAGCATTCATTCGCTGCATCTTCTGCTACAATTTCTTCTTCTTCATGTCCAACGTCATCTTCACTTTCAGACTCACTGACATCTCTAATATCAGTTGTGCACCTTTGTTTTATTTCCACATCAATGAGTCTGGCACGAATGTCATGCAAATCTCTTTCCACTTTTGGATTCTACACCTATCTACCCCTTCCTTATGGCATTTCCCTATTCTCTAGCGGATCGGGTGTTTTCCTGTCTCTTCTCCTCGGCGGCATGGCTGAAATTCCTTCTCGCTTTTCCTACCTGAAATATACAAACAAGAATCAGGATATGATACCAGATGGTGTAGACCCACTCAGCCCTCAGGTTGAGGATCCACTTACATGATCGTTCTTCATTTCCCTTTGAGTTGGATCGACTCTTTCAATTCCCTGCTTGAATATCCTTTATTTTGATCCACAGGTCCTTTCAGAAGCTTCCCTGGTGCGAATGACACTAGGTGCAAGCTCCCCCTTCTCCACGTGACCACCGACTATGACCAAGGCGTAAACTGAAAGGCGCTTGTCACAACTCGCCACTCATGAGTTCGTGAGTCGAGACTCTCGACTCTTCCTTCCCAAACTCACGATACCCAAAATGTCGATACGGGTATAGCTCCCTGCTGTCAGTGCCCTCCGTGCGTGACCACCGGCTAGGATTCCCACTAGTGTTTCTCGCCTTTTGCCACTTCGCAAGTCGAAAGGTTGGAATTTTGTCCCCTTATCTTACGAACCCCCGAGACATGAAAAGTCAATGGGGTGTTGACTCTCTTCAATGAACAACACGTGTCCGCCTATCTATTCCACGAGCCCAATATGCGATTTTGCCATGTGTTCCTTGTGCTCTACTTTGTACTTCGCCACTTCGCTCCCTGAAGTGTTGTCTCCTTTGTATCACGACACCCAAAGTGTCGAGATCCCAAACTCCTCAATACTCCTTATCGCAGCTCGCGACCTCGTGACTTCTCCTTCTAATATCTCAACTCTTCAACTGTCGAGACCCGAACCACCGATGTGCCTAATGCGCCGAACTGCCGAATTTTGACATGTCGTCCACGCGGTCCCACAACAGAACTTCTCCCCCTTTCAGGACTTTGCCTTTCGCAACCTAGAGTACCCAGCCTTTGGGCTCTCACCTCGCGAACCTCCGAGTTCGCGAGATCTCTAGATCTCTACCACCTGTCCTCCCCGGATGGACGGCTCTAATCCACTTGCCACTCGCTACTCGTCTTTCATGACTTCAGGAACCTTGATGAAAAACCTTCAACCCTTCAACTCATGAAACCCCAAAATGAGATTTCGCGAGCGATCCAATGGCCCTAGATGACTTGGATCCTACGAGCCTGATTTCTTCTGAGCTTACGCTTGAGGAAATATTGTCGTAACGTACCTGCTTCTCTGCAAGATCTAATGACTAATGTGACTTCACGAATTATTCTCAAAGAATTCTGACCATCTATTTCCTCCTAGACAATTCCTGCGAATTTAACCAAGTATTTCTTCGTGGAACTTACCCGCCTACAACACAAACTTGCTACGCCTCCTTTCAACACCTAAAGGCACCAACCTTTTGTGATTTTCTTCGACAATTGTGAAGACCCTATCCCTCCTGAGATTTCTCCAACTCTGAGTCTTAAAGAAGACTCCTGCACGCACTCCTTGCGGTGAATCCTTCAATTACTTCAAAGAATTGAAGTCCTTCGACTCTGCACACTCCCTGCAACAGTAGTCCTTCAACAATTTCTCAGGTTCGCAAACTTTGAGACTTTACTCGGCCTACGCACACCTTTCACAACTCATGTGCTCAACTTGCACTTCTGTGACAATGAGAACAATTGTTATCCCTCCTGAGCTTTCAGAGATGAACTCTGGCTTCTGTCAACGCACTCCTTACGGACAAACTTCATTGCACTCCTTCAAGGAATTTTACTCACTCAAGTAGAGAAACAATTGAAACTCATTCCTTACTCTCCCTCCCAGATTTCAAACATTTAACAAGAAATCATACACACATGGCATAAACAACAAATGCATGACAGAAGGAGTAAAACATTCATGAGAATAACATTCAACAATGCATACACAGAGAATATATGAGAACCATGAGTCTGAATCAAGGCTTTTTGTGTTAATCTAGAACTTATGTACATGGAATTCTTCTACAGAGCTCTTTTCTTCTTCTCTTCTCTGCTCTATCTTGACAATCATGTTACAACTATACAATGAGGGTGTTTATATCCTGTTTCCCTCTTGTGCTCTAAAATTGTCTAATCTAGAATTAAATTCTATCTACCTACATTCATTACACATAAAGGCTCCTATCTACTATGGATGAGAGCGGATCGCTCAAGGTTATTTTACAATAATACAAGCATGCCTCCACTTAGTGACTTCATTAATATTTCAAAACATTTTCAAAAAATGTGCTCGGTGCTTTTCCAGCTGTCTCTTATCTCCACGTTGTCTCGTTGCTGGCTATGCTTGCATGCCCTTGCAATGCTCCTGCATCATAAATCCCAAATTGTAAATGTAAATGTCAATGTTATTAAGTTAATGAGATGTTTTATATCATTGTGCATGCACCCTCCATGGTATAGTGCACAAATGCATTGGGCACTAAAATGATGAAGTGTGCACATTCCAGTATATCGCACGCAACAAACTTAAGTGCACACAATTTTGAGGCCAGAGAGCCTTTTGTGTATATGTTTTGTTTTATGGGATGGTGAGCTAGTCATTATAATCTAGGAGCCTTATGTGTTGAATTAGGCTAGAGATCCTAGATTCTAAAGGCCAGTGATCCTATTTATGTAATTATCCATACCATTAATATAAAATACATCATTGTGTGTAGACCGACTACAATAAAAGAGTGGGGACTAAAATACACTAGTTAGGGAAAGCAAAGGGCTAAAATTTAAGGAAAAGGGCTAAGCTAGGGAGCTTAAGCCAAAAAAGAATATTATATTAATATTCCTTAAAGTATAAAGTATGGATAAATTTTTTATCCTAATTTCTAAGGATGGGGACAAGTGGGCCAAAGTAGCTCCCAACATGACAAGTGTCAATTTGGGGACATGCATACATATAGTTTGGACTTAGTTAATTTGATGGGTTCATTCATTCATTTATTCCATCATCATTCATTCATCCACTCACTCATTGAGCTTCCCTCTGTACCTTTCGGTTACTATCATTGTACTTGTACTGTACCCAAACTAGTATTGTACCCATGTCTATACCTGGTTAGCTTGGGAGCTTGAGTGAATAGGTGGGTTTTCAAGTCCATGGGATATTGAAGAGGTGGGTTGTCCGGCCCGTGAGAAATTTCTCTCTATGTGAGAGAATTTTTGGGAATGGATTTCCTGAAGGTGCCAAAATGCAGCTACAGGGCTCTGAGACTTCCTTCTCGGCCTATTTTTGAAGACCTGGAAGGGAAGTGGGTCAGTTGAGGGATTGTTGAGCAGAGACAAGGCACACTTCCTAGGGTGGGACAAGCATGTGGGGAATGAGATACTATAGGTTGTTAGTTTGAGTTAGCACCTGTGATGGAGTCTTTCTTGTTGTCTGTGATACATCAACCTAGATATGAATCCCTTTATGAAGGTGGAGTTTAGTCTCAACTCGGGGGTGACCCACTGCTGAGAGTGATGAGCAGTGTGGTCTAAGGCTGGAAGGTTCATGGAAGGTCTACAAGCATTTGGTGATATTCTTACCAAGATAAGTGTCAATTGTTTGTTGAATTACATACTGCATTATTATTTATGTGTTTATTTTTATGGATTTTTTCTATGTGTGGTTTATACCTGTCTTTTTATTTATGGGTATTGCATGTATATGCTGCATATATATGTTTATTGTTATTTATGTATGAATCTATGCATTTACATAATATATTTGTTTGTTTTGAGTTATATATATATATATAATTTCGAAAGAGTTTTTGTTTGTATATGTTTTAATCGCATGCAGTTCGAAAAATTTATGTGTCATAGCTTAGTTGGATGTTGGGTATGTTACAATATGGTATCAGAAAATGAAATATTTTCGGTGGCATGACCCCGCCTAGGTGGCCGGGTATATTACAATATGGTATCAGGGCCCCAATTTTCAATACTAAACATGGATGTTCCAAGGAAGTGGAATTGAAGAAATTTTTTACAGAGGATTGATTTCGAAGTGGACAAACTTCAAGTTCTAGAGAGTCCATGATAAAAATTAGAAGAAATTGCATGGAATTAGGAAAAAGCCCCAAATTTTGTTGTTAAATTCATGGGAAAATTGAGAAATTTCGCCAAGTGGTGAGATATTCCTAATTTAATATATGTTCTAGCAAATTCAGACTTGGAATTCGTCAAATTTGAAGCTACAGGGAAGCCATGACACATGGAGCGATATTAGTTGATTTAAAATTATCAATTTGTGAATTGAGTTTGGGAAAAATTCATTCCATAAATGTCAACCAACAACGATTTGTTGTTTTAGAGGTTGAATTGGTGTTATCAGGGTGAAATTGAACAAATTTCTTAGTTCCATAATGTCTATGGTAAAAATAGGGAAATTTGTTGGCAAAAGCCCCAACTTCTGCAGCGGAATTCACAAGGAACTGATGCGCATAAAAAAAGGATGTGTGCAAGTGTGCGCACTAAAAATGCATGATGCATAGTGAAAAGCTTGTGATGTGTGGAAAATAAGGGTGTGTGGCTATGTGCGTTAAAATTTGGTGTTGAGTGGTGCAAATTAGTAATGCATGGAAAATATTGGTGCACAAGTGTGCACACTTAAATTTGGCGTTGTGTACTGCAAAGTGGCAATGCACGGAAAATATTGACGCGTGGGTGTGCGCACTTAAATTTGGCATTGTGTAGTGTAGAGTGGCAATGCGTGGAAAATATTGGTGCATGGGTGTGTGCACTTAAATTTTGTGTTGCACAGTGTAGAGTGGAAATGCGCAGAAAATATTGGTGAATGGGTGTGTGCACTTAAGTTTTGCACTGTGTGATGTTGAGTGGTAATGCGTGGAAAATATTGGCACGCAGGTGTGTGCACTTAAATTTGGCATTGCGCGGTGCAGAGTGGTAATGCGCAAAAAATATTGGTGTGCGGATGTGCACACTAAATTTAGCATTGTGCGGTGAGGATTGAGTGGCACATGAATAATACTAGCACACACAGTGGTAAAATGCATAATAATGGCGCGCATTGTGTGCACAATTTTGACAGAGCGCAAAGGAATTTTGTTGGTGCGCGCACAATGTGTGTATATGTTTTCGCGCGACAGTTTAATTAATGGTTGACGTGGAGTGCTGGTGCATGGTGGGAGCGGTCATAGTGCAACATGTAGAGTGAAATGCATGTAGAATATTAGTGGGTAACACTAAAATTGCGTGCAACAGGTATTAGTGCATGAACCAAAATTGTGTGTGATGGATATTGGCACACTACACAAAAGTAGTGTGCACCAATTATTGACGCGACAAAGAAGTGATCCACATTGGTTATAGGAGCATGGAGCATGCACTACCTTATGGTGTTGTTTTTCATGATAAATATGGGTGTACAGGTTCAAATATGTGCATAAAAATTCATTTGGATGGTCTACAACAACAAAAATCTAGTGAATTTCTACAACATTGTATATTATTTGAAGGTCATCTTTTTGTAGTGCATTTTTTAGGCCCTAAACAATGTTTTTAGCTACTCAAAAACCCCGAGCATACAGGGTGACAAGGAACACTTTGTATTTGCATCTGAAATAAAAGAACCCAGAGAGATATTTCTAATGGTGTAAATTGTTCATCAAATGAAGATTTTATGAGGAAGTTACAGGACAAACAATGGAGGGTAAATTTTAAGACCCAACTAACTTCGAAAGGCCTTAAAGTTTTTCTCCAGAATCAGATTAAGGCACAGGAGCAGTCTATAGAAAGATATTGAACCATAGAAAATATTCCTACATCTAAATTAAAATTTTGGGCATGTTAAAAGTTTTAATATGGCACAGAAGGTACATGTAGCGTTCTAGACCAAAAACACTAATTGACCTAAAAATTCAGCATGTTGTAACTAGCAACCCAAGACCTAGAAAGAGGTTAAATTTGGACAGACTATCCAAAATATGTATATGAAGAAAAACTATTGAGTTCTTACCAAAACTCCAATGGAGTAGGTACAAAAATAGATAATTACACCGCATATTTGCACCAAGTTGAAGAGTGAACAGAGAAAATAATGGACAATTTTTAAATGACCATAACTTTCTTCTCAAGACTATGAATTGAGCAAGGGAGAAGTCATTAGAAAGGTATTAGATAGGGGATTCTAAGTATCCACCCAAAAAATTGATTTGGGCAGTTAATTTTCATAAGAAATCAGAAGAAGGAATTATGATGCATTATTGCAACATAATTATACATAATTTCATAAATTTATTAAATTATTTAACCTAACAAATTTTGTTGGTTGCACATTTTTGCAGAGTTAAAAACTTTTAGTTCATAAGAGGTGAGAAGGTTTAAATTTAGTTAAATATAATCATAGGTACTTAAGAAAAGAGTGATATGACAAAATATTTCATAAGATTGTCAAAATCCAAGACTATAAAATATTAAGGTATGAATCTGGGTGCAGCCTTAAAGTCTTGGGAAGCCACTATAGGAAGTCCACTCATGTTAGTCAAGTACTCGATGGAATCTATGAAAAGGAGTAGATCAAGTGGTGAATGAATTAGTGAAAGTACATTCACTCCCAAAAAACCAATATATAGATTAAGCAATACATTAGAGTCAGATCTATTATAAAAGGAATTGACCATCAGAATGATAGTGATCAGATAGAGAAAGAGTATTAATACATATATGGATAAAGAGTGCATCATATCCATGGCTTAGCTATGGAATTATAGAGTAATGCTTCCCTTATGGTTATCAGAGTGCGTAGTAGAAGAATGGTATGAAGGGCATCACTTAAAGGGTAAATAAATGAAGGTGCACATAAGTAAGTATTGTCGTTTGAGGCATAGGTGCATCAATGTGGCATGATGGAAGGGGATTATGCAAGTCAGGTTGAAATAAGATTTGTAAAGACATGAGAAAGTAATAGTCATCAAGCAAATTTGAGTGTTGATATGATCAGATAAGGAAGGGATAAATCAAGTACCTCAAGAGGGAAGATGGTGTTAACTATTCAAGGTTACTTAGAAAACATGACTGGAAATATAATTGGGTCATGTAGGAGTTGGATCAGAGGAATCCAAATAATAGTGGAATTTTGAAAATTGATATCAACTTAATATGTAGTTGCAATTCCATGAACATCCTAAGATAATGGAATAAGAAATCATGAAGTAGATATCAAGCTAATGAGAATACAAGACAACACTCCAGGAGGGAAAGCGAGAATAGTAGAGGATTATTGATACATTCCAAAGGTATTGAGGATATTTCCACAATAGCATGGAGATGTTAAGGCCAAGAAAGACTTAAAAGTGAAATGAATCTCTATAGAGAGTTGGTAAGGAACCATGGAGAACAAAATGGTTCTATGCATGGTTTTGAATGCAAAAGAGATTGTATCTGAGAAGAATCTATCTCAAGTGGCATAGATCCATGAGCGATGTTTATAGGGGGTGGAAGTATCACTTGAAATTAGGATGGAAATTAAAAGAAGTATTAAGTACTTTTAATTAATTATATGTGGCTAGAGAAGGAGGCATATGTGAATCCTTACAGTATGCTATAGATTGTTTATGCAAGCCAAGTTTGAGGATAGTTGGCAAGGAGAAGAGAAGAGTGCAAGAAAAATAAAATACTAAAGTATTCAGTCAAGAAAGAGATGAAGTAGTTCAGTCTGAAAAGTAAATGGATGTTGAAGATCCAAAGTGTATATGACAACATGATAGGAATCATAATTCATCCAAGTATGAGTTGGGATAGATGGATTCAAGAATAAATAAAAGATGAAGGTCAATATTAGTTTAGTATTTGGATGGAAAAGAAAAGGAAGCCATGAGTGATTTGGATAGAAAGTGCTCATGTCAGAAATAATCATGCATAGTGGTTACAGTGAAGAGCACATGAAGATTCAAGAATCTGGAAGAACTGAAGAATTATGGGATAAACAGGGAAAAGTGATACATGGAGAAAGAAGTTGTTTCAATTACTATAGCAACAAGTATGTTATGGCATGTTGGGACAACCATAAAGTGAGAATTCTTGCATGTTTGCAAGTGTTGTTGATAATGTTGTTGCATATGGAAGGAAGCAATGGAAAGTTGGAATGTTGATTATACGATCGATAAAGAGGAGTGAGAGATTTTATTGTCATAAACCAATCATGCAACATCAAATTCGTTTAATGGCAACTATGAAAGTAAGTATTTCTCTTTTGAAATTGTGTTGCACAATTTCCAAAGGGAAATTCAGGTAAGAATTTCCCCAAATTGAATTTTTATAATACGTAATATGGTATTGTTTAAATGCATTAACAAGAATAAGTTATCACTAGGTGTGGTAAATTCTAGATTCATGTTATAGTTATCAAATATTTTTCTCTTTTGAATGCACATACTGATGTAGCATCATGTCATGTTAATTTTGATATGAGGTGATAACCAAAGAAATAAAATATAAGAACTTGTTATAGGAATGATGCTAGGAAAGCTAGTCATGTATGAGACCAGGAAATAGTTGGATATGGTAAGGTATGGATATAGAAAGGTTATGTACCACACAAATACCCAATGAGCTTCCTACCTTTAAATAAAACTTGGACTGAAACATTTTTGCTAACACTAATAAACACCACGAAATTGTATTCTTGGTGTAGTTTTCTGGTTGAAAAGGAAGACATCCAAGTAATTGAGAAAAGAATGGGAAGTGTGTGGAGAATGTGTCAAGACATTGTCCTGATTTACAATTTATGAATGGTGAGATACATGAATTAGATAAAGATCATTCTAAAAATCAATACAAAGGTGCATTGAATAAAGAGGAATTGAGAGTTACACTCATGTCTAGTAAGTGGCAGAGTTGCACTCATACATGATAGGATTGTATACTTAAATGCATTTTATGAATGGATTTTGTGAGTGCATGTATATATGTTTTGAATGGAAAAAATTATACTAATGGCTGAAATATTTCTAACTCGTGGAGTTGAGAACATTTCAGGAACTGTTAGGCACTGCAATAGGAAAGTTCCAAGTCAGGTAGTCACAGGAATAGTGACTAAATAAAATTTTGTGTTCAGAAAATGGAAATAATGAACTTACTGTTATTAATTGCGTACATGCATATGCATAGAATGATGAGTCATTCTATCGAATAATTTTTTTAGTAATTGCGATTAGATTTATAGGTGTAGGAAATTCTAAGATCACTCCATAAGGTTTTTGTACATATTGCAATTAAAATATGTTGTACATTAAATACTAACAACTTGTTGGTTGTATGCAAGACAAAATCTGTGCAGGAACAATGGCATTCAACATGGTGCTTTCTGAAATATAGAAGGAATATTGCATTCTATTACTGCAACAATGATGAAAAAATATGAAATGGAATTTCATAGTTTGGGAAAAGTTGAATTCCTTATGAAATTAATTTGATTTCTAAAATGGAAGTTTTATAATGTTCTCTCATGATAACTGCATGTGTGTGATGGATATGAGATAATATTGATTAAAGTTGGAATGTTGGGAAAGAACAACTATTGTTGAGGACACTAAATCCCTATAATTGTAGAACCTTGGTGGGGTTCTGGTAATGGCTTAGCGCTCTCCTTATGTGTGAAAGACTTCGCAAGATGGATCAATGAAGGAATGCATAGCAGTGAAGGGATGCTTGAGCCTGGAAAGGTGAGTGAAACAAGGAGGAGGTAACCCAAGGATGATTATGGCATGGAAAATTCCATAAGGAGGGTGTCAAATGGAATAGTGAGCTGAATTATTCTGGGAAGTAGCTCTATGGAATAGAGAAATTGACTTCCATTTGTAGTATGAATACCAGAATTGGAGCTGGAAAATAGAGCACCAGATTGATAACAAGATTCCAATAGCTAAGGCTTGGAGATTTTAAAAGAATTTGAATGGTACATGGTATATAATGCAACGAGGAAAGTGCATAAATAAGGGGAGGGGATTGTAGTACCCCTAGTCTGAACCCCAAATTGTAAATGTAAATGCAAATGTAATTAAGTTGGTGGTTCATTGTGCATGCATCTTACATGGTATAGTGCACAAATGTATTGCACACTAAAATGATGAAGTGTGCACATTCTAGGATATCGTGCGCAACAAAATTAAGTGTGCACGATTTTGAGTCCAGAGAGCCTTTTGTGTATGTGTTGTGTTTTATAGGCTAGTGAGCCAGTTATTATAATCTAGGAGGCTTATGTGTTGAATTAGGTCAGAGATCCTATATGATAAAGGCCAATGTGCCTATTTATGCAATTATCCATATTATTAATATAAAATACATCGATGTGTGTAGACCGACCACAATAAAAGAGTATGGGGGACTAAACTCCACTAGTTAGGGAAAGGAGGGGCTAAAATTTATGGAACAGGGATAAGCTAGGGAGATTAAGATAAAAAGGAATATTATATTAATAATCCTTAAAGTATAAAGTATGGATAATTATTTTATCCTAAATTCTAAGGATGGGGAGAAGTGGGAAAAAGTATCTCCCAATATGACAAGTGTCAAGTTGGGGACATGCATACATATAGTTTGGACTTAGGTCATTTAAGGGGTTCATTCATTCATTTATTCCATCATCATTAATTCATTCACTCACTCATTGAGCTACCCTTTGTACCCTTATGTTACTATCATTGTACCTGTATTATACCCAAACCAATACCATACTTGTGTCTGTACCTATTTATCTTGGGAGATGGATTGAAGAGGTGGGTTGTCAATCCCATGGGATAATGAAGAGGCGAGTCATTAGGCCCATGAGAAATTTCTCTCTAGGTGAGGCAATTGTTGGGAATGGATTTTCCAAAGGTGTCAAACTGTAGCTACAGGGCTCTGAGACTTCATGTCCAGCCTATTGTTGAAGCCCTACAAGGAAAGTGGGGTAGTCGAAGAAAAATTGAGCAGAGAAGGGGCACACTTCCTAGTGTGGGAAAGTCATGTCGGGAATGAGGGACTGTAGGTTGTTACTTTGAATTATCACCTGTGACGAATTCTTTCTTGTTGTCTGAAATACATCAATATGGATAGGAATCCCTTTACACGGGTGGATTTTAGTCCCAACTTGGGGGTTACCCACTGGTGTTGATCCCCAACCCTCGGCCTAAGATCCGCAAAGGATCGTTCTAATTCTCCTCTGAGTCGGATTGACTCTTCAATTTCCCTACGGGAAATTCTCACACACACAAGAGTGTATCCACGTGTCCTTCCTGAAAAACACACCCTATCCACCTTAACTCCAGGTGTGATCCTTACACTTCCATACGATCATGACCTAGCCCTTGCGCAAACGCCTTTCGCAACTCACTTGTTCGTAGGTCGAAGACCCTCGACTTTTCTTCACCAAACGTCGATACTCGACATGCGATGGGATATGGCTCCGCATTGTTAGCACCCTTCACGCGTAACTGTCGACTAGAGCTAAGTACTAACCTCACTTGCAACTCACAAGTTTTCTAGTTGAAGGGTTGAATCTCTAGGCCCTTTCTTTATGAGACTCTGAGATGCGAAATTCACTGAAGATTTGTCTCCTTCAGTACTTCTCGCGGCTCGCAACTTCGCGAGTTGGTTTGTTGAGCCTTTGTGCTCCTTTCTTATGAGAAACCGAAGCATGAGAAGTCAATAGGGTGTTGATCCCCTCCCAGGCGACGAGTGTCCACCTGTCAACCATGCGGTCCCCACTTGATGGACGCGCCACGTGTTCACCCGAGACCTCGGCCCTCACCCTTCATGACTTCTGTAGTCGAAAATGATTCCTCCCAACTTCCAAAACCCTGATACACCAAATGAAAGTATTGGGTTCATTTGTTAATCCAATTGGCATGACAAGCCATTCATACAGCCCCTCATTTGTCTTCAATGTTATCTTCCATTCATTACCTTCTCTCATTCTAATCTGATGATATCCTCTTTTCAAATCAATCTTTGAAAAACATATTGCTCCACTCAAGCAATCCATCAAGTCGTCCATCCTTGGTAATGGAAATCTATATATGATGGTAATCGTATTGATCGTCCTTGAGTATGTACACATTCTCCATCCTCCATCTTTATTTTGGCTGAGCACTGTTGGAACAACACAAGGAATTAAGATCTCTCGAATCAATCCTTTGTCCATTAAATCATAGACCTGTCTCTTAACTTCTTCATTTTCCTGTGATGTCAATCTGTACACAACTTTGTTTGGTAAACTAGCTCCAGGTATAAGGTCAATATGATGGCTTATACTTCTGATAGGTGGAAACGAACAAGGTAGTTCTTCCACTACTATATCAACAATCTCTTCCAGCAACTCCTGAATTTCTTCTAGTAAATCATCTATCCTTGTACTGGTCAAAACAATTATGGGCTTCCTAACCACAATAAATTGTGTGTCTTCCTTCTTCTTAACCTCCTTAAGAAGTTCCTTCCCACTCATGAGAAGTACATTGTTTCTCATCTCTGTTTTCACCTCTTGGTTTTTAATCGGCAACAACATGTGCGTCCTCCCATTCTTCTCCAGGGTGTACGTGTTCTTTCTCCCATCATGAATCATGTTCCTGTCATATTGCCATGGTATACCTAGCAATAGATGACAAACATCCATGGGAATGACATCACATAGTATTTCATCCTTATATCCTCCTATTTTAAATTCAGCTAAACATTGTTTAGTGACATTTACCTGATGTCCTTTTTGTAGCCATGAAACTTTGTATGGGATTGGATGTACAATAGTCTCCAGCTCCATCTTTTCTACCATCTCTGTAGATACGAGATTTTATGTTCTACCGCAGTCCACTATGACCTTGCATACTCTATCTTTAGTTTTGCAAGTAATCCGAAACATATTGTTTCTTTGGGTTGGGTTCTCTGCCTCCTTCTTTAGCTTCAAGAGAACTTTCCTCATCATTAAGGATCTCCCTCCCTCAGCATATTCTGCCTCAACATTTCATCCTTGAGCTTCGACAATGTGAGTTTCACTACCATATTTCTTCCTATCTAGACACTCATAGGATTTATGTCTGATCTTTCCATAGACAAAGAATTCTACTTCACTGCCTCTACCTCTTCCTCTTCATCTGGCTCAAGGAAAAGTATTTCTATCCTCATACTGCCCTCTATGTGAGCTTCCTCCTCTCTCATGTTGAGTTTGAGGCTTCTTTCCCTCTTCTTTAGGTTTCTGATTTCTGTCTTGGGCAATTGTTTTCCCTCTGGCTTGACTTCTACCTCAACCTCTTTGACCTTGTTTTCGACTCAGCTTATCTTCATCTTTCAGAGCCATATGATAAGAATGCTCTACATTTCGCATAGTCATAATTCTCCTCTCATATAGAATGTCATATCACAGACCATTCATGTATCTGGAAACTTTTTCATCATCGTTTTCCCGATGACCTACCCTCATGTTTATCTTGTAGAACTCTTCAGTGTATTCCTTCACTGACATCAACGTCTATCTCAAATTTTGCATCCTCCAAAACAGAGTGATTTGATAATCCTTGGGTATAAATTTGGCTTTCATCTTTGCAACCATTCTATCTCATCTCTTTATTTTTTGCTTGCCTTTACAGTGTCTGTCAGCCTGCAGTTCATCCCAATATAATGTTGCATGCCCTTTAAGTCTAGTAACAACATGTTTGAACTTCTTGTCTTCCTCGACATCCTCATAGTCAAAGTATTTATCTAGAGCTCTAATCCAGTCTAGAAGCTCTTCAACATCCAAGTTCCCCTCATACACTGGAATGTACATTTTTTCTCAAACACCTGTCCTTGCAATAGCCCTGAAAAGGCGTTCATTTGTAGCCTCTTCAAATGCAACTTATTCTCCTTTGTGTCTAGCTTCATTTTCACTTTCATCTTCGTTGATATCTCCAGCATCAATTGTGTGCCTCTATGTTGTCTCCATGGCATCAAGCCTGGCACGTAGTTCGTGCACTTATATCTCCACTCCTAGATCAGGCATTGGTCTTTCTCTTCTCCTCGGTGGCATGGCTGTAAAATTCCTCCTCTTTTCTCTACTATAGAAAGAAAAGAAATTTTTCTGAGCTCTGATACCACAAATGGTGACGACCCCCAACCCTCGGGCTAAGATCCACACAGGATCGTTATAATTCTCTTCTGAGTTGGATTGACTCTTCAATTTCCCTACGAGAAATTCTGACACACACAAGAGTGTATCCACAGGTCCTTCTTGAAAAACCCACCATGTCGACCTTAACTCCAGGTGCGAGCCTTACACTTCCATACGACCATGACCTGGTCCTTGTGCAAATGCCTTTCGCAACTCACGTGTTCGCAGGTCGAAGACCCTCGACTTTTCTTCACCAAACGTTGATACCTGACATGCAATGGGATATGAATCCTCCTTGTTAGCACCCTCCACGTGTAACTGCTAGCTAGAGCTAAGTACTAACCTCACTTGCAACTTGCGAGTTCGCAAGTTGAAGGGTTGAACCTCCAGGCCCTTCTTTTACGAGACTTTGAGATGCGAAAGTCAGAGAAGATTTGACTCCTTCAGTACTTCTCATGGCTTGCAACTTCATGAGTTAGTTTGTTGAGCCTTTTTTCTCCTTTCTTACGAGAACCCGAAGCATGAGAAGTCAACAGGGTGTTGACCCCCTTCCAGGCGATGAGTGTCCACCTGTCAACCACATGGTCCCCACTTGATGGATGCACCACGTGTTCACCCGAGACCTCAACCCTCTCCCTTCATGACTTTTGCAGTTGAAACTAATTCCTCCCAACCTCTGAAACCCCGATACGTGATATAGAGAAGAGGTTCTAATCCAATGGTTTTTCCTACTTCTTGTTATTCAGGAGTTCGCACAAACAAAGGATTTTCTCTTCCCTCCGAACTCACGAACCCCGAGTTCGAAAGAATGATCCAACGACCCGAAATGACCATGATCAATGGTCTTCATTGATTCTTGACACTAGAGTGGTGGGTTCATCCAACGCCTAACCACCCTGCAACTTTACTGGATCCTACGGTCCCCGCAACTTTGCGAATTCGCCACTGCGAATTCTGACCGTTCGATTCCTTCCTCTGAATCTCTGGCCCAAATTGACTTGACGTTCTTTCTCTGAGACTTAACTTCTGTGTGATGACTCAGCTCCATGTCTTCCTTTGAATACTTCAAAGTCACTAACCCTCCTGAGCTTTCTCTTGCAACTCAAGCCTCAAAAGGACTCCTCCACGCACTCCTTATGGAAATCTTTCAAATACTTATGGGTATTTGATCTCTCGACTATGTGCACACTCTCGCAACAATAGTCCTTCAACCTTCACCTTAGTTAATAACTTCTAAGTCTTCGACTAGCCTGCACACACCTTGCACGGCTTCGGTGCTTCACCTGCACTTCTGCTGGAATGAGAACAACGGTATCCCTCCTAAGCTTTCTGAGATAAAACTCAGACCTTTGTCAACGCACACCTTGCAGACATTTCACTGCACTCCTTGCAGGAACTTCTCTCAGGATGAGAAACAATTGAAACTCATTCTCTTCCTCTCTCAGACTTCAAACATTCAACTTGAAATCATACATTCAACATAGAATTGAAACAAATGCATGAACAGAGAGAATAAAACAACTAGAAGCATACCATTTAGCATATGTAAATAGTAAACATCATAACACCATGAAATTTGAGTCAAAGATTCATATATTAACTCAAATAGTCATGTACATGGGTTCTTCTCTACAACTCACTGCTACAACTCTCTTCTTCTTCTCTATGCTAATGATACAACAACAACTACTATGATACAAAGGAGAGGGTGTCTATATCTGTTCTCCCTCCTACGCTTCTAAAACTGTCTAATCTATAATTCAAATCTACATACTCCCATTAACTGGGCTTAAATGCCTTTTACATTGACAGATGAGAGAAAATCGCTCACGATCTATTTACAATAGCCAGATATAAATTCAAGTACGCTTCTAGATATTACATTAATATATGCTTCTTAACTTTTCAAAACGTGTAAAATGTGTGTTGTTCTTTTCCAGTTGTCTTCTTCCTTAATGTTCGCTTGGATTCTTATGATGCTCCTGCATCACCCACTACTGAGGATGAACAACATGGTCTAAGGATGGGAGGTTTGTGGAAGTTCTACCCACATTTGGTGATATTCTTACCAAGATAAGTGTTGTTGGCACAGGGGCAGACCTAGGGTTCAACGCTTCAACAACGCACCAACAAAACCCTAACTATCGACCCTTTCGACAACACCTGCGAAGAAGGTGAAGTATCACCTGAGGTAGAAGAAGGGGGAGTTATAGGACTCAGGTGTTTGTAACCAAGCTGAGACACAGATCTATGATTATAACACGTCACAGGTTATTCTAACAACACTTAGAAGGTGATATGAATTAGTTCATTAGCTTTTATTAACATCGTAGAAAAATCCCTAATATGGATCAGCGCAGTAACAATAAAGAGTAAACACTTCACTCACTTATCACTCAATACAGAGTTAGATCTAACATTCATTCATCTTTAAGTGAAGCATTGAGCATCAACAAAGCTATCTAACAAACATAATAATTAAAGCACTGAACACATTCATAGAATAAACTAGACATCACAAAGCCACCAAAAGACACAAGATATACATGATTCACCCCAATGTGGGGCTACGTCCACCAATTGCTTCATATTCTCTATTATTCTTCAATATCTTACATTCATCTTCCTTGTGCACCAAGCCATAGAGACAATATTTGCAGAGGACAGGAGATCTGCACACTGAGCACCAGATCCTCCTTCCAAAAATAAGGTCAAGGCACAGAGCCAAATCCTTTATCAAGAACAGAGCCTTTCATACACATTCTATTTTCACAAAGAACTCAAAACTACTTGCACTTAGCCACTTAGACTTCACTTTCTTAGTCTATTACATTTCTTCTCTAAGCCCCTCCTTCCTATCACACATTCCTACTTATTTATACTTTTACAATAATGCCTAATTATGGGTAAACCCATGAACCAACATCCCATAACTAATTACAAAAACCTAATGAACCCATTTCCATGTCCAAAAAGGCCAAAAAAAAAGAGATATCCGTGATATCAACTCCTCTTGGGTACACCTTCCTTGATCACTGCGCTGAAGTCCAAAAAGTGGTCAAACCTGACCACAATTTCCATAAAACTTGGTCGAGGGCCAATAGTCCCCTGACACTCACCTATGACTCATCCCGAGTCACTCAGGTTTGGAAAACAGTGCTTCAAAGGCCTCGAGCTTCACTCGATCTTCCTCGACTTCCTTCTCAATGAGCTCTTGGATCATCTTCTCTGTAATATTCCCTTCC
Source organism: Picea engelmannii (assembly GCA_009831015.1). Taxonomy (NCBI): domain Eukaryota; kingdom Viridiplantae; phylum Streptophyta; class Pinopsida; order Pinales; family Pinaceae; genus Picea; species Picea engelmannii. The sequence goes on from ML777771.1 coordinate 1,664,912, forward strand.
AAGCATTGTTCCGCTATCGCAACCACTTGTTCCAGTTGTGATCCTTGTCCCTCAATTTCTTCAAACACCTTGCAGGATTCATCCTGCACAGTTTGTAGCTTATTCGTTACTTCCATTACTCTGCCCTGAATGGCAGTAATCTGTTGTTGTACCACGCGTTGTGCCTAAGATATATTCATTCTTTCTACCATAGTGAGTAGTTTTAAATGTGTTGAACCTACACATAATAGATCTAGATAAACAATAATACACACATTTGCAGAGAGAATTGGAGAAAGAAGAATAAGGAGAGAAAAGAATGAAATAATTCTCATTAACCGTTGTGAATAATGAATAATTTACACATGATATACTCTTTATAACTCAATGAGTTCACACTGGAGGAGAACGAGTGTGACATAGTGGTGGTCTAGAGTGATTTGGACACACACCAATAGTTATGGGAGTGAACTGCCACCTAGTCTAGTCTCTCTTGCAGTTGCAGGAGTGAAATGCCACCTAGTTGAGTTAACTAGTCAACTAGTCTTCAGTTAACTGAATTAACAGAGAGTAGTGAGGATTTAACTCAATGAATCAAGGCTAATGTGCCAGTTTGGTGATGATAGCAAGGAAAGGTCAAATTATCATTATGATGATCCCAATGTTACATGGTGACAAAACCAATGCAACATATAAACTCAACTCAACTAGTCAAACTAAAGTGCCAACTGAAAGAGAATATTCTCTAGGTGGAATATTCTCCCCTAAAATATAGGAGACTATAAAATGACTAATTATGAATAATAAACAAGGAAAAACATTACGAAAAAGAAATACTAGGTGTGTGTGAAGTAACTCCAACACCCCCCCTAAACATCACTATGGTGAAAATAAAGAATGGGTCCCGACAATGTTTCCATGTTAGGTACCCAAATACAAAAGATAAACTGAAAATATAGTGAGGAAAGAGGGAAAACCTCATGGGAAAACCCCCCCTCAAGGTATAATGTATGTAGAAATAAGAACTATAGTTTCTAGGCAATTGTGTCCTTCACTCAAAGGTGACTTCACAGAGAATGGAACTGATTCTCAGTAAAGGTCTTGGTGAATATGTATTCCCTATGTTCTACTTAAGGAAAGAACTGTAAGTCGATGATCCCCTCATGTAATAAGTCCCAGGTGTAGTGCATGTGGATTTCAATGTGCTTCGCCCGCTGCCTATGAAGTGGATCTCTGTAAAAATTTAGAGTGCTTTGGTTTTCACACCAGATGACGATCTACCAATGAAACTGAATGCCCAACTCAGTGAGAAAATGTTGTATCCACATAGCCTGAATGGTTATGTTGACTAACCCTTTGTACTCTACCTTGGCTGAAGATAGAGAAATGGAAGCTTGCTTCTTTCTCGACCAACAGATAGGCCCAGAACCAGGACTGAGTGAGTAAGTAGATTTGGAATTGTGATGAATGTTATCGTGATCCCAGTCAGAATCAGTAAACATGATGAGATCTAATGTGGATTCTCCTGCATAATAAATCCCAAAGGTGATGGTTCAATGTATGTATCGAAGGATATGCTTTCCAGCCTTCCAATGTAGCTCATGCAACTCCTACATGAACTTGGAAACTGCACCAACTGCATATGAGAGGTCTGGTCTGGAGTGTGTGAGATACAAAAGGATCCCTTCTATATCTTTGTATTATGTTCTGTCAACCGATGGAGTCTCACCACCATCCTCAAGTTTGACTCTTGATATGAAAGGAGTTGAAACAAACTTGCAGTCTGTCATGTGAAATCTCTGAAGGAGATCGCGTGCATACTTGGCCTGAGACAGTTTGATGACTGATGCATCTTGATTGATCTCGAGGTCAGGAAAGAAGTGTAGCAGTCCCATGTCCGTCATCAAAAACATGTCATGTAGAATCCTCTTGACTGCAGTAATCTCTGAAGTCAAGCACCCGATGATCAAAAAATCATCGACATACAGAACTAAAAGTAGAAGTGAATCAACCATCTTGAGCATGTAGACATTCGGGTATGATTTACAATGTACAAATTTCTATGACAACAGGTAGGAATCCATCTTGGCATACCATTCCTTCAGAGCCTTCTTGAGGCCATAAAGTGACTTCTTCAGTTGAGAGACCAAAGATGAGTTCTGCATAGATCCCTGGGGCTACTTCATGTAGATATTCTCAGAGAGATCACTGTGAAGAAATGCATTCTTCACATCCATCTAATGGAAATACCATCCTTTGGATGCCACAATGGAAAGTGTCAATCGTATAGAATCCATCTTCGCTACTGGGTCGAAGGTCTCATCATAGTCAATACCATGAACCTCTTGAGAGCCTTTGGTGACAAACCTAGATTTTTATATGTTGATCTTTCCATCCATTGTGCTCTTGGTCTTGTAGACCCATCTTCATCTAACAATTTTCCTCGCATAAGGAAGGGGAAATAGATCCCAAGTCTAGTTCTCGAGGAGGGAGTTGTACTCCTCCTAAATGGTGGATTCCCAAAAGGGATTTCCAACAGCCTCGCCATAAGACTATGGATCTGAAGAATGAACCAAGAAAAGATGCCTAGAGGGAAATGGTTCAGTGAAAGTGACTGCAACATGAGGCTCATCCAAATCAGCTCAAGTCCTCCTAGTATCGGTTGGATAACCAACGAGATCCCCTACATCCTGAAGAGTAGTCTGTTCCCACTTGGGCCTCTGCTCTGGCTCTGCAACTGCATCTGAATTCTATGAATCTAAATCATCTGAGTCCTATGAATCAGAACTCTCGTCTGAAAAAGATTCAGCATGTACATGCTCATCATCTCACACAGGTGGAAGAATGAAGGTATGCGGCTAGTGAAGTGCATGCGAGACACTTTCCTCAAATTTGACACTACACTCAATGATTAGTCTGTCCGAGGAAAGATCAATAAGATGATATCCCTTCACACCATCAGGGTATCCAACAAATATTCACTCAATGCTCTATGGATCAAGTTCCTTCCTCTTTTCAGAGGGAATCTAGGCCCATGCACGTGAACCGAAAATGTGAAAGTGGGTCACTTCTGGTTTGAGGCCGCTCCAAGCTTCATAGGGGGTCTTATCCTTGACAAATCTATGGGGAGATATGTTTTGGATGTATGTTTCACAATTAATTTATTTGGACGATAGTATATGTGGTAGTGACTTTTCATGCAACATGCAATATGCCATCTCCTTTAGAGATCAGTTTTTCCGCTCAACAACTTCGTTTTGCTACGAAGTATAGGCAACTGTGTGCTGCAACTAAATCCCTTCCCCATGGAAAATATTATGGATCTCATGATTCACATACTCTCATCCATTATTAGTTCGAAGGACTTTTATCTTCTTTTTGGACTGTGTCTCAACCAGGTCTTTGAAATATTTGAGGTGTTGAAAGACCTCATATTTTTGCCTAAGAAAGTAGATCCATGTAAAACGTTAGAAATCGTCAAAAAAAATGAGAAAAAAAAACTCTTTGCTAATTGATGGATGCAGAAAAGGACCCATGATGTCACTATGGATCATATCTAATGGTGCGGAGGCTCTCTAAGGATTTCCCTTGTCGAATTTCTCTTGAGGTTGTTTCCTGAGAACACAACCCTCACACACTCCCTTGGATAAATGGATGTCCGGTAGACCATCAACCAATATTTGCTTGCTAATTTGTTTCATGTTTCTGAATGTCAAATGTCCAAACCTTTTTTGCCATATCCTACTACTTTCATCAGCATGAGTAAGAAGTAAAGCAGAATCAGGTTCAATGAATTCAGAAAATGTATACAATCTAAACTGATGATTTACATCACTGGTAGTAACCCTAGAGTTGGTTTGCATGTCATAGATGTCCATTGAATTTGGTGTGAAAATGAATTTTTTTCTGGTTCTGGAATTCTTCATCTGATACATGGAGAGAAGGTTGACACAAATTTTGGGAACATGCAGGATGTTCTCAAAGATTCCGTTGGTGAGTTTAATCCTTCCTTTTCCAGTGAATTTGACAGAAGAGTTGTCCCCCATCATAATAGAAGGATCTCTGCATGCATCCAATGAAGAATAAAATTCTTATGAGGCAACCATGCGATGTGATTCTCCTAAATATACAATTCAAGTATCAGGAGAGGAGTTGATTGCAATCAAGGCATAGCTAGAATTGCCTTTCTTGGAATTCAAATCTTTTGGATTATTCTTCTTTGCACCCTCAGGGATGAAATATCTAAGGTTGTTTTTCTAAATTATTTGAGACATCAGATCTATTTGTTTTTGCATGCATGCAAATTTCAAATGGAACCCTTTGTGACAGTATGTGCATTTCTCCCCTTTTCTTCCCTTTTCCCCTTTGGATCTAGAGGCATCAGTGAAGGGTTTTGTGTACCCTTCCTTTTTCGGATGTGCATGAGATTTCCGTTTATATTTATCTTTAGATTTCTAATATTTGTGGTTTCCATCATGCACAGTGATTGCATGCGCCCTTGGGCCTTTGATTGTGCCCATGTTAATGAGCTTGGTTTTTGTTATCACTGAAATTTCATCCGCACATGGAGACAAGAACTCCGCATCATCAAAACAGGACTGAAGTCATTCATGGCACAGGATTAATTCCATGGCATTGCAAAAGGGTAAAAAACTATACAAAATGACCAAAAAATTGAAGGGCGCTTTACAGAACCGGGGTGCGTGCGCATATGCGCGTAACAACAACATACAATGCGTGCATGCGCGCATGATGTGCAGTTGTTGGGAAAAAAACCCGCACACCTGTTAAACGACGCATTTATTGAAATTGGTCGGCCTCCCAACCACTAATGGATCAGATCCCAAGTCGATTTGACACCAAATCCGAGCTCAATCCGCATGGTGGGCTGGTCAAAGACCTAATTGAACCCTAAAGAACCCCTTTTCACACTCCAAAGAGGTTACATAAACACCCAATGCTAGGCTATAAAAAGCCATGAATAACCATCACTTTCTCAAGGAATTCTATGCATTGTTATGCTGCCAAGATTGTTAAGGACTCATTCTTTGACAAGAGCACATAGGCATCATTGCACAAGAGCTATCCACCTCTCCCTTGAGTGGATAAGCTTGGAGTTCTTTCACCCACATTTTCATCTTTTCATTGTAAGGAAAGCAAGCTAGTGAGGGCCTCAAGAGCCTTCCATTGGAGAAAGAAGGGACCCAAGTCCCCCTTTCTTCTTTGTGCCTTTGGATTTCATCAATAGATCAACTTATACATTGGTGATATTGGTCCATTTGTATTTATTTTCATTTTCTTCATATGCTCATAGTTTTAATTAGTTTTAGTTTTATTCTTGTTTATTGTTTTGTTTTGTTTTCCCTAACCCTTTCCTTTCACAGCTGTCATGCCTAGCAGAGCCTAACTGGGCATGTAAGCACCTTTTATTTTCTCACCTAGTGACGAATTGGGTGCAAACATATTGGTGACCATACTAGGGAGAAGGTATCAATTCCTCCCTCATTTGGGTTCATTTTGCTTTCCTTTTGATTTCATAACTTGCAGGTTCACAAACCGGCCTCTGCCGACCTGCTAACCAGTCAATTCACCAGAAGATTGGGAGAAATCCATCCGGATTTTCCTTCTCGATTTTTTTCCATAGGCATGCGGTTATTACACCCCACAGGCGCGCATCGTGCGCGCATGCGCCTGTGCCACAATTTATTTATGCACGCATGCGCTTTACTGCTCAGTTTTGTCAGCGCGCAGGTGCCATATGCGCCTCTGTCCACACAGGAGGCCGCGCATCTGAACTAAAATTTGCATTGTAAGGTCTTGGATGTGGGGAAAATCATTCTCCTTCTTAAAAATGATGATATGCATGCTCTAAATACTGCACCACTTAGACCCCTCAACTTATAAAGGGGATAATCAAACAAACATAGGCACTTAGGTGGA
>ML777772.1:0-24208 GCA_009831015.1 Picea engelmannii
CAATTTTAATAACAGATACATTGTTGTGGAAAACAATAACTCATTATCATTCATTTCATATTTAACGAACATACTGTTAAACAATTGTCAAATTGACATATCAAATCTTGATAAAAAAAAATTAAAAAATAGTCATTGGAAAGCTAACAAAATTAGTTACAAGTTTTGTTTTTACTGTAAAGTGAAATTCTAAATAAAAAAAATACTTTTGTATGCCAGAAGTTGAAGAACTTGTGAAAATACAGTTTTTTTTGTCATAAAACAAGCAAAAGTGTTACCCAACTTCATGATTTTACCCTATAATCATTTTACAACAAAACACAGGCATCTAATAGGAGAGTAGGAACCTGATCTTTGAAGTGAATGCAAACAAAAACTGGTCCTCTGACATCCAAGAAAATAGAGGCCGATGTGGGCTCGACTTCTTGGAGATTGGCTGCGAAGATGATAATGACTTTGATGATCTCGATATTGAAGGCCTTGAGATTGAAATTTTGTTTGTTGATTCTTCAAAAAAACTACTAGAAACTCCATCAACACCTCTAAAAATATCACCATAGAAATCATCACTAGAGGCTCTGGGCCTAGTAACCGTGGCATGGAGATTGGAAGCCTAGTGAACATCCAACGCTTGGTGAGATGAGGATGGTGATACTTGTTTATCATGTGTTAAGTAGTAGTAGATATGCACTTGTTGTTTGATATGCACTTGTGCTTATGCAAGAGGGAAAACTAACACGCGCTAGCTTTCCTTAACGGTGGACTGGTGTTGTTTGAGATTTGATTGTGCTTGTGCAAGAGGGAAGTTTAGCATGTGCAAGCATTCCTCCATGCTAGAATGATGTTGTTGGAGATGTGTTTGTGTTTGTGAAAAAGGGAAAACTAGCACAAGGCATATTTTCCCCACAATGGAATGATGTTATTCGAGATGCACTTGTGCTTATGCAAGAGGGAAAGCTAACACACGCTAGCTTTCCATAACGGTGGAATGATGTTGTTTGAGATGTGATTGTGCTTGTGCAAGAGGGAAGTATCACATGTTCAAGATTTACTCCATGCTAGAATGATGTTTTTCGAGATGTGCTTGTGTTTGTGAAAGAGGGAAAGCTAACAGACGCTAGCTTTTCCCCACAATGGAATGATGTTATTCAAGATGTGCTTGTGCCTCTGGAAGACTGAAAGTTAGCATGCACTAGCTTTACCCCACGGAGGAATGATGTTGTTCGAGATGTGCTTGTGCTTGTGCAGGAGAGAAAGCTAGCACACACTAGCTTTCCCCCACAGTGGAATGATCTTGTTCGAGATGTGTATATGCTTGTGTAAGAGGGAAAGATAGCACATGCTAGCTATCCCCCATGGTAGGATGATGTTCGAGATGCGCTGGTGCTTATGCAATAGGGAAAGATAGCATGCGCTAGCTTTCACCAACACTGGAATGATGTTGTTCGATATGCGCTTGTGCTTGTGTAAGAGGGAAATATAGCACGCGCTAGATTCCCCCCATGGTAGAATGATGTTGTTCAAGATGAACTTGTGCTTATGTAAGAGGGAAAGCTAACACGTGCTAGCATTCCTTAACGGTGGAATGATGTTGTTTGAGATGTGCTTGTGCTTGTGCAAAAGGGAAGTTTAGCATGTGCAAGCTTTCCTCCATGCTAGAATGGTGTTGTTCGAGATGTGCTTGTGTTTGTGAAAGAGGGAAAGCTAACACACGCTAGATTTTCCCCACAATGGAATGATGCTATTCAAGACATGCTTGCGCTTTTGCAAGACTGAAAGCTGGCATGCGCTAGTTTTACCCCACGAAGGAATGATGTTGTTCAAGATGCACTTGTGCTTGTGCAGGAGAGAAAGCTAGCACATGCTAGCTTTCCCCCACAGTGGAATGATCTTGTTTGAGATTCACTTGTGCTTATGCAAGATGAAAAGATAACACGCGCTAGATTTCCTTAATGGTGGAATGATGTTGTTTGAGATGTGTTTGTGCTTGTGCAATAGGGAAGTATTGCATGTTCAAGCTTTACTCCATGCTAGAATGATGTTGTTTGAGATGTGCTTTTGTTTGTTAAAGAGGGAAAGCTAACACACGCTAGGTTTTCCCCACAATGGAATGATGTTATTCAAGATGTGTTTGTTCCTCTACAAGAATGAAAGTTAGCATGCACTAGTTTTACCCCATGAAGGAATGATGTTGTTTGAGATGCGCTTGTGTTTGTGCAATAGAGAAATCTAGCACACGCTAGCTTTCCCCAACAGTGGAATGATCTTGTTCGAGATGTGTATATACTTGTGTAAGAGGGAAAGGTAGCATGTGCTAGCTTTCCCCCATGGTAGGATGATGTTCGATATGCGCTTGTGCTTGTGCAAGAGGGAAAGCTAGCACGCGCTAGCTTTCCCCAACACTGGAATGATGTTGTTCAAAAGGCGCTTGTTCTTGTGTAAGAGGGAAAGATAGCACATGCTAGATTTCCCCCATTGTGGAATGATGTTGTTCGATATACACTTGTGCTTATGAAAGAGGGAAAACTAACACATGCTAGCTTTCCTTAATGGTGGACTGATGTTGTTTGAGATTTGATTGTTCTTGTGCAAGAGGGAAGTTTAGCTTGTGCAAGCATTCCTCCATGCTAGAATTATGTTGTTGGAGATGTGCTTGTGTTTGTCAGAGAGGGAAAGATAGCATAGGATAGATTTTCCCCACAATGGAATGATGTTATTCATTATGTGCTTGTGCTTCTGCAAGACTGAAAGTTAGCATGCACTAGTTTTATCCCACAGAGGAATGATGTTGTTCAAGATGCGCTTGTGCTTGTGCAAGAGAGAAAGCTAGCACATGCTAGCTTTCCCCCAAAGTGGAATGATCTTATTCGAGATGTGTATATGCTTGTTTAAGAGACATGCTAGCTTTCCCCCATGGTAGGATGATGTTCRAGATGTGCTTGTGCTTGTGCAAGTGGGAAAGCTAGCATGCACTAGCTTTCCCCAAAACTAAAATGATGTTGTTCGAGATGCGCTTGTGCTTGTGTAAGAGGGAAAGCTAGCATGCGCTAGATTTCCCCCATGGTAGAATGATGTTGTTCGAGATGAAATTGTGCTTATGCAAGAGGGAAATATAACACGCTCTAGCTTTCGTTAATGGTGGAATGATGTTGTTTGAGATGTGCTTGTGCTTGTGGAAAATGGAAATTTAGCATGTGCAAGCTTTCCTCCATGCTAGAATGATGTTGTTCCATGCTAGAATGATGTTGTTTGATATGTGCTTGTGTTTGTGAAAGAGGTAAATCTAGCACATGCTATATTTTCCCCACAATGGAATGATGTTATTCAAGATGTGCTTGGGCTTCTGCAAGAGTGAAAGTTAGCATGCACTAGTTTTACCTCACTGAGGAATGATGTTGTTTGAGATGCGCTTGTGTAAGAAAGAAAGATAGCACACACTAGCCTTCTCCCACAGTGGAATGATCTTGTTCGAGATGTGTATATGCTGATGTAAGAGACATGCTAGGTTTCCCCCATGGTAGGATGATGTTCGAGATGCGCTTGTGCTTGTGCAAGAGGGAAAGCTAGCATGCGCTAGCTTTCTCCAACAATGGAATGATGTTGTTCAAAATGTGCTTGTGCTTGTGTAAGAGGGAAATATAGCATGTGATAACTTTCCCCCATTGTGGAATGATGTTGTTCAATATGCACTTGTACTTATGCAAGAGGGAAAACTAACACATGCTAGCTTTCCTTAATGGTGGACTAATGTTCTTTGAGATTTGATTGTGCTTGTGCAAGAGGGAAGTTTAGCATGTGCAAGCGTTCCTCCATGCTAGAATGATGTTGTTGGAGATGTGCTTGTGTTTGTGAAAAAGGGAAAGCTAGCACAGGGTAGCTTTTCCCCACAATGGAATGATGTTATTCGAGATGCACTTGTGCTTATGCAAGAGGGAAAACTAACATGCGCTAGCTTTCCTTAATGGTGGAATGATGTTGTTTGATATGTGTTTGTGCTTGTGCAAGAGGGAAGTATCGCATGTTCAAGATTTACTCCATGCTAGAATGATGTTGTTTGAGATGTGCTTGTGTTTGTGAAAGAGGGAAAGCTAAAACATGCTAGCTTTTCCCCATAATGGAATGATGTTATTCAAGATGTGCTTCTGCCTCTGCAAGACTAAAAGTTATCATGCACTAGTTTTACCCCACGAAGGAATGATGTTGTTCGAGATGCGCTTGTTTTTGTGCAATAGAGAAAGCTAGGACATGCTATCTTTGCCCCACATTGGAATGATCTTGTTCGAGATGTGTATATACTTGTGTAAGAGAGAAAGCTAGCACGTGCTGTTACACGTCAAAATTACTCAACTCGATAAGTGTCGCATGTTCCTCTCAATTGTCATAAGTGTCGCATCTTCCTTACAACTTTCGCAAGTGTCGCAAGTTGTTCACAAGTGTCGAAAATGTTGTTCAAGCATACCGCCATAATATCGACACTAAGGAGGCACTTAAAACACCTCATGCACTTGATTTGGAGAAGAGGAATTGATTAACTGAAGACCAGGAACTCTTAACACCTAAGAAGATCTCTGAAACAAAGGTTCTGAGGGTGAGTTCTCCCCTATTTCAGTGTTAGGAGCGTTGGTGCTCCCCTATAAGGCCTCAAGAGAATTATAACACTCTCCTGCCCTTCTGAGGGAGCGCTATCCACCTTTAGAGCACTAGCGCTTCCCTTAAGCTTCCTAGGGAGCGCTACAATGCTCTGATGCCCCGTTTGAGGGAGCGTTGCCTAATCTGGGGCAGTAGTTGGCCCGTTGAGGAAAATAAGGGGAGGATCTTTCAAGATTAGAAGGCAGTTGCATTTGAATTCTTGGTTCCATCAGAGGATCCCTGATCTAAGGAGGAGGTTCCTCAACTTGTTCTAAAGATAACTCAAGAGGTTAAGCTCCTCTTAACCTATGTAAGCAAGTTCTATGATGGTGAAAAGGGGAAATAATTGCTAGCATGAAACCTATGATCTCATAGGAAACACACAGTCAGCCAAAGGAGAGTGATCAGTGAAGCTGCTGTCATCCAGGTTGTGGATCTTTCGAGCAAGGGTTAGACGAAGGGGACTTGACAAAGCTGTCGCATTCACATCTATGATTGTAAGTACTACCGTCGTTATTCTCATTAATATGAAATGCTTGGCCTATTTCTTTCTAGTTTGTGTCTGATGTTACATGAACTTATCATTGATAGATAGATCTGTTTGCAAGCTAATGTCAATAGAGTAGGAAGTGGTTGTATCTTGTTTGTCTACAAGACTCAGCGAGGAGCAAAGGATCGAAGCTCAACTCAGAGCGTTCAGGGACAAATGTCGATAAAGAGGTACTTATGTTCTCCTTCCTTCTCATGTGTTAGTTTGTATAGATTTGAAAGGAAGTCAGTGTCCACGTTAAGCATTTTCTGTCTTAGAGTTAAGGTCAAGCTCTTTGAGGCAATCTACCTGTCTGCAGGGAGATTTTCCTACAACAGAAACTGGCGACTCCACTGGGGACTACAATCAGTGTCCATTCTCTATGAAACGGGTATTGAACTCTTAACCTCCCTTCGTCAAACTAATGTCGTGCATATCTCTGACCATATTCATGAGTGGAGACGACGACGAAGGATGATCAAGGTCGTCATCCTCGACATATTATTGGCGGAATGGTTCACGAAATCACTGCTACCACCAATCTCTCGCGATGTTGCTATGGGTGGTGCGGTCATAGAGGAGCAAGCCATCGCTCGGGCTCAGTATTTAGATTTGGTTTATTCCCAATCTGGTACTTTGTATGATTTTCTTCCGAATGCTACTCAAGCTAATACCAATCCATCTAAACCATCATCCTCATCTCATGCGGATGGTGTTATCGGCTCCGTCAAAACTCAACCTGTTTCCCAATCGCTCACACCCTCCCCTACCTCCCCTCAAACTCAGATCTCTGAGGTGAATGCAGTTCAATCTACCCCTTCACAACAATCTGGAGGTAAGAAGAAAACGAAGAATAAATCGAAAAATAATAATGAACAAACAAAGAATCAAATACCTGCTGCCGAAAAGAAAACACAACGGAAGTTGAAATTCCCGTGTCTAATTTGTGGTGACGATCACTACACCCAAGATTGTCCACATCGTGATGAAGTGGCCAAAATTTTCCAAGGAAAGTCACAACCTGCTGTGCTTACTCATCCTTTTCCTCAGCAACAATCCATGGTTGCTCAAGCCCCCTCGTCTGGGGGCAGTTCTAGCAACCCTCATGATGAGGCCTCGTCGAGTGCACATATTTATATGTTTAATGGGATTAATTTAACCACTCGCTCTAAGGCATACGACACAACAGGTAACCTTGATAAAGGGAAATACGTTAATGGTACTGGTACTTTACCAGATCCATCATCGTCCTCCGTTAGTCTTCCATCGGTTAATCCTCCATATGGACCACTCCAGATTGAGAAACCCACATTCGATTCTATCTTACGCCCTCCTAAAAGCCTTATCCGCAAATCTACCTTTAATCCTAGTTCACGTGCCGCCCAGAACTACAACATTGTTGAAGATTTGGCCCAAGCACCGTGTGTTATGTCTGTGTTAGAAGTTTTATAGCACTACCCCAATCAACGTAAAATGATCTTAGCCACTCTTGGTGCTGTTGATCCTGAGTCGTCCAACCAGATCATGTTTAACCTAGATAATTATGCATCTCGACTCTCCCACCAACTTTCTTTCCAAGTTGATGTTGTTGTCCACAATCAACAAATCCACTGAACTATTCTGGATGAGGGAGCCTCGACTTGTGTTATGTCTTTGGCATGTTGGAAAGGTTTAAAATCACCAGCACTCAATAAATCCCCAACGATGTTACATGCCTTTGATGGGTGAGGTTTTCATCCTCATGGGATTTTACAGTCCCTGCCCATCCAATTGGGTGGAAAAACTATTACCATTGATGTCGAGGTGGTCGATGCTCCCCTCGATTACAACTTGTTACTTGGAAGGAGTTGGTTTTATGCTATGACTGTTGTTACCTCATCGGTCTTTTGATGTGTGCAATTTCCTCATCAGGGAAAAATCGCCATTGTTGATCAGTTGGATTTCTGCACACCCAATGCTCGCATTCCTGCTGCCAACAATATTCCTTTCCTGGGAGACCAAAAGATCACGTATGAAAGCGTTGGTGTTGGCTTACTGAAAGATTCTATCCTCATGGGTACCTTCCCTGCACCACTTCCACCGAATATACATCACATTGCCACTGTCGATATGATTTCGACCGCAGCTTATCAATCTTTGGGATCATTTGGCCCTTGGATTGAACCTTTTCCGTTGGAATTCGATGCACTAAGTGACATCGTGCCACTTAGTCCAGCCGAAACACCATACGTTTCTACCCAATTCACTTCTCCCTCATCGGATGACCAACATCTATTGGCACCCGACATTTCATCGATGCAATCACGGTCGAGTTCCTTGTCGTCTGCAATCAACTACATTTCCCCAACTTTTCCTATTCCGGAAATGTTTCGCATTGACAAGCTACCTTGGGATAATGACCATCCCTGATTCTCTTTTCTTCCCCTTCATGAAGAATTTCGGGCAGATATACAGTCTATCTCTCCTCTTGATGTCAATTTTCTATCGCCTCCCATGTTTTCAACTTTCGATGATTTGGATCCGGTAGTTGACTTGGTGATTTCTTCGATAGGTTTATTGGAGCCTGATATCCTTACTCCTATCACGACCCATGCCATGTATTCCTCCCTGAGTGATTATCTTCCATCCCGTGAAGATCTCCTGGCGGCCATGATCGAGTTTTGTCCCTTGACATGGTATCCTTCCAGAACGTTACCCTCTTGGAAGCCATGATAAAAAATAAGTCACGAGCATAGTTTCTCTTCTCTGTGGCAAGCTCGTTAAAAAATGAAATAGAGGTCATGAGCATAGTTTTCCTCTCTGTAGCAAGCTCATTATAAAATGAAACAGAAGCTCTGAGCATAGTTTTCCTCTCTGTAGCAAGCTTGTTAAAAAATGAAACAACAACCGGGGGATCGAACCCGGAACCTTGAGCATAGTTCTTTTCCTGTGTCAAGCTCGTTAAAAAATGAAACAGTCACATCTCTGGAACCTTCTTTTCATCCACCCTTCTCCTTTTTCTCATCCACTCAAGAAATTGGTGATGACCTCAGAGCCGGTGAATGAATCGAAGCATGGAGGGCATGTCTCCAGCCTTTGATGATCATTCTGGAGCTAAGCCACCAACTTTCAAGCTGGGGGCATACCGAGCTTAGTCTTTGTTATTTCTCGTGCTCGTAAATACATGAGAATGCGACCGGGTAAAGTTTTATCTCTTTTTCGGACCCATACAGATACACGAACACACGAAAAAGGAACCCCCCTGGAGTCTCCTTTAAACCCTTTTCAGACTCTCTAAATATGAAAATATTGTCAAGTGACCTTGCTTCCTTTCACACTCATTAAAAGGTCAGAAAGGGCGTCTTTCGAGTGATAGTTTATCTTTTTTTCGGTCTCGTTAGACTATTGTACGAAAAAGGAACTGAGAGAGTTCTCTTTTAAGTATTTTTCCAAACTCTATAATCCCGAAAAACCTTTGAGTTTTCTGTCTTTGGACTCGTTAAAGAACACATCGACAGGCCCATATGGGACCGATCCCTTACTTCTTCCGATTTGTTAAACAAAGGAAGAGGAACTTACCGAAGGTGAGTTATATCGAGCATGTGTTATCCTCCTCGAGCTCGTTAAATCAAAAAGAGGTACTCGTCTATTTGGATGGGGGAAAAATTGAAAGGAGCAAGCCAAGCAGTCTCTTGAGAACATCATCTAGCAATCCTTAGAGTCGCCCTTGAACATGACACTTTGTCATTTGCACATATCATAATCTGCTGAACCTCTGTACTGAGCCAATACTTTGAGTTCCTTTCGCTCCTTTGGGTCACCCGACGCAAGTCACTGTATCCACTACATAAGTGTTGGTCCACGTCAGGTTTTGCTATTGTGCTTCAGTTTTCAAGGGAAGTGTCCGCTTCGAGAGTCAGCCATCCCAAATATCCTACCTCAAAACCTATGTCAGTCCATGTCCGTTTGATCTACCAATTACATCTCCATGTCTGTTTCATGTCGTTGATGGGGGATACATCAAAGCCCTCCCTCGACGAGTCTATTCCTGTCGAATTCAACACATTATCCAGGAATTAGACTTAGAAACCAGTTAGTACTTTGGGACCTGCATGCCTCAATGGAAGGCCTCCTCACATTTGGCAGTAGGTTTACATCATTGACCTCTGATCGGATGATTCCACGGATGTTCGACCTCAGCTCATCTATTCACATTCGGTGGAATGTACTAAGGTACCTTGGGAATCATTGACATTAATGGTGATTTCCCTTGCACTTGTTAACGGTTCACAACATTGACCGGTAATCAAGTGGTTTTTTCCATGTTCGACATCAGGACATCTATTCACATGGTTAGATTCATACCATATTGGGATTGGTAAGAAGATCCTAGGTTGAGTGATCACTTTGATATATGCTTTGCCCAGGTTGTGAAGGAGTTCCTATTGGACAAATAACACATACACTGTTACATAGATCCACTTTGTATTGGTCGTGGCTATGTCTTGTCATCTTGTAGATCCACTGTGTATTCTTTGTGGCTACGATCAGTCTGAGTCATCAGAGTATAGATCCACATTGTATCTTTGGTGGCTATACCTTTTTATCAATATAATTATGGATCCGCAGTGTATTTTATGGCGGCCATATCTCTCAAGTCTTGATCACCCAAGCATAGGTATGCCTGCCTTGGGTTTTGAAATATGCCATGATATCTGTTGGATGTTTGTGTGCAGCTTCCCTCAGGTTCTCTAAGTCTATACCCTTTCTTGAACATATACAAAGAATTTCAGTTATCATTTTGCATATTCTAATTTCATACTTTGGGGGGCATTCCGTTACATGTCAAAATTACTCAACTGGATAAGTGTCGCATGTTCCTCTCAATTGTCGTAAGTGTCGCATCTTCCTTACAACTTTCGCAAGTGTCGCAAGTTGTTCACAAGTGTCACAAATGTTGTTCAAGCATACTTCCATAATAACGACACTAAGGAGGCACTTAAAACACCTCATGCACTTGATTTGGAGAAGAGGAATTGATTAACTGAAGACCAGGAACTCTTAACACCTAAGAAGAGCTCTTAAACAAAGGTTCTGAGGGTGAGCGCTCCCCTATAAGGCCTCAGGAGCGTTATAACGCTCTCTCGCCCTTCTGAGGGAGCACTATCCACCTTTAGAGCGTTGGCGCTTCCCTTAAGCTTCCTAGGGAGCGCTACAACGCTCTAATGCCCCTTTTGAGGGAGCACTGCCTAATCTGGGGCAGTAGTTGGCCCGTTGAGGAGAATAAGGGGAGGATCATTCAAGATTAGAAGGCAGTTGCATTTGAATTCTTGGTTCTATCAGAGGATCTCTAATCTAAGGAGGAGGTTCCTCAACTTGTTCTAAAGATAACTCAAGAGGTTAATCTCCTCTTAACCTATATAAGCAAGTTCTATGATGGTGAAAAGGGGGAAGAATTGCTAGCATGAAACCTATGATCTCATAGGAAACACACAGTCAGCCAAAGGAGATTGATCAGTGAAGATGCTATCATCCAGGGTGTGGATCTTTCGAGCAAGGGTTAGACGAAGGGAACTTGATGAAGCTGTCACATTCGCATCTACGATTGTAAGTACTGCTGTTGTTATTCTCATTAATATGACATGCTTGGCCTATTTCTTTCTAGTTTGTGTCTGATGTTACATGAACTTATCATTGATAGATAGATCTGTTTGCAAGCTAATGTCAATAGAGTAGGAAGTGGTCATATCTTGTTTGTATACAGGACTCAACGAGGAGCAAAGGATCGAAGCTCAACTCGGAGCATGCAGGGACAAATGTCGATAAAGAGGTACTTCTGTTCTCCTTCCTTCTCATGTGTTAGTTTGTATAGATTTGAAAGGAAGTCAGTGTCCACGTTAAGAAATTTTTGTCTTAGAGTTAAGGTCAAGCTCTTTGAGGAAATCTACCTGTCCGCAGGGAGATTTTTCTACAACACGTGCTAGCTTTCCCCCATGGTAGGATGATGTTCGAGATGCACTTGTGCTTGTGCAAGTGGGAAAGCTAGCATGCGCTAACTTTCCCCAACACTAGAATGATGTTGTTCAAAATGCGCTTGTGCTTGTGTAAGAGGGAAAGATAGCACGTGATAGCTTTCCCCCATTGTGGAATGATGTTGTCCGATATGCACTTGTGCTTATGCAAGAGGGAAAACTAACACGCACTAGCTTTCCTTAACAGTGGACTGAAATTGTTTGAGATTTGATTGTTTTTGTGCAATAGGGAAGTTTAGCATGTGCAAGCATTCCTCCAGGCTAGAATGATGTTGTTGGAGATGTGCTTGTGTTTGTGAAAGAGGGAAATCTAGCACAAGGTAGCTTTTCCCCACAATGGAATGATGTTATTCAAGATGTGCTTGTGCTTCTGCAAGACTGAAAGTTAGCATGCACTAGTTTTACCCCACAGAGGAATGATGTTGTTCGAGATGCACTTGTTCTTGTGCAAGAGAGAAAGATAGCACATGCTGGATTTCCCCCACAATGGAATGATCTTGTTCGAGATGTGTATATGCTTGTGTAAGAGACATGCTAGCTTTCCTTCATGGTAGGATGATGTTCGAGATGCGCTTGTGCTTGTGCAAGAGGGAAAGCTAGCATGCGATAGCTTTCCCCAAAACTGGAATGATGTTGTTCGAGATGCGCTTGTGCTTGTGTAAGAGGGAAAGCTAGCATGTGCTAGATTTTCCCCATGGTAGAATGATGTTGTTCGAGATGAACTTTTTCTTATGCAAGAGGGAAAGCTAACATGCGCTAGATTTCCTTAATGGTGGAATGATGTTGTTTTTGATGTGCTTTTTCTTGTGCTTGTGCAAGAGGGGAGTTTAGAATTTGCAAGCTTTCCTCCATGCTAGAATGATGTTGTTCGAGATGTGCTTATGTTTGTGAAAGAGAGAAAGCTAGCACACGCTAGCTTTTCCCAACAATGGAATGATGTTATTCAAGATGTGCTTGTGCTTGTACAAGACTGAAAGTTAGCATGCACTAGTTTTAACCCACGGAGGAATGATGTTGTTCGAGATGCGGTTGTGCTTGTTCAAGAGAGAAAGTTAGCACACACTAGCTTTCCCCCATAGTGGAATGATCTTGTTCGAGATGTATATATGCTTGTGTAAGAGGGAAAGTTAGCACACACTAGATTTTCCCCATGCTAGGATGATGTTCGAGATGCACAGTACTGGAATGATGTTGTTTGAGATGCGCTTGTGCTTGTGTAAGAGGGAAGGCTAGCACACACTAGCTTTACCCCATGGTGGAATGATGTTGTTCGAGATGCACTTATGATTGCATAATAGGGAAAGCTAACACGCGCTAGCTTTCCTTAATGGTGGAATGATGTTATTCAAGATGTGCTTGTGCTTGTGCGAGAGGGAAGTTTAGCATGTGCAAGCTTTCCTCCATGCTAGAATGATGTTGTTCGAGATGTGCTTGTGTTTGTGAAAGAGGGAAAGCTAGCACAGGCTAGATTTTCCCCACAATGGAATGATATTATTCAAGATGTGCTTGTGCTTCTGCAAGTCTGAATGTTAGCATGCACTAGTTTTACCCCACAGAGGATTGATGTTGTTCGAGATGAGCTTGTGCTTGTGCAAGAGAGAAATATTGCACATGCTAGCCTTCCCCCATAGTGGAATGATCTTGTTTGAGATGTGTATATGCTTGTGTAAGAGGGAAAGCTAGCACGCACTAGATTTTCCCCATGGTAGGATGATGTTCGAGATGCACAAGACTGGAATGATGTTGTTTGAGATGCGCTTGTGCTTGTGTAAGTGAGAAAGATAGTAGGCTCTAGCTTCACACCATGGTGGAATGATGTTGTTCGAGATGAACTTGTGCTTATGCAAGAGGGAAAGCTAAAACGCGCTAGCTTTCCTTAACGGTGGAATGATGTTGTTTGAGATGTGGTTGTGCTTGTGCAAGAGGGAAGTTTAGCATGTTCAAGCTTTCCTACATGCTGGAATGATGTTGTTTGAGATGTGCTTGTGTTTGTGAAAGAGGGAAAGCTAGCACACACTAGATTTTCCCCATAATGGAATGATGTTATTCAAGATGTTCTTATGCTTCTGCAAGACTGAAAGTTAGCATGCACTGGTTTTACCCCATAGAGGAATGATGTTGTTTGCGATGTGCCTGTGCTTGTGCAAGAGAGAAATATTGCACACGCTAGCCTTCCCCCACAGTGGAATGATCTTGTTCGAGATGTGTATATGCTTGTGTAAGAGGTAAATCTAGCACGCACTATATTTTCCCCATGGTAGGATGATGTTTGAGATGCACAACACTGGAATGATGTTGTTCGAGATGGTCTTGTGCTTGTGCAAGAGAGAAAGCTAGTAGGCGCTAGATTTACACCATGGTGGAATGATGTTTTTCGAGATGAACTTGTGCTTATGCAAGAGGGAAAGATAACATGTGCTAGCTTTCCTTAACGGTGGAATGATGTTGTTTGAGATGTGCTTGTGCTTGTGCAAGAGGGAAGTTTAGCATGTTCAAGCTTTCCTCCATGCTGGAATGATGTTGTTCAAGATGTGCTTGCGTTTGTGAAAGAGGGAAAGCTAGCAGACACTAGATTTTCCCCACAATGGAATGATGTTATTCAAGATGTTCTTGTGCTTCTGCAAGACTGAAAGTTAGCATGCACTGGTTTTACCCCATGGAGGAATGATGTTGTTCGAGATGTGCTTGTGTTGTGCAAGAGAGAAAGCTAGCACATGCTAGCATTCCCCCATAGTGGAATGATATTGTTTGAGATGTGTATATGCTTGTGTAAGAGGGAAAGCTAGCACGTGCTAGCTTTCCCCCATGGTAGGATGATGTTCGAGATGCACACCACTAGAATGATGTTGTTCGAGATGGTCTTGTGCTTGTGCAAGAGAGAAAGCTAGCATGCTCTAGCTTTACACCATGGTGGAATGATGTTGTTCGAGATGCACTTGTGTTGATGCAAGAGGGAAAGCTAACACGCGCTATCTTTCCTTAATGGTGCAATGATGTTGTTTGAGATGTGTTTGTGAAAGAGAGACAACTAGCACACGGTAGCTTACCCACATGGTGAGATGATTTTCGAGATGCACTAGTGCTTGTGCAAGAGGGAAAACTAGCACACACTAGCTTTCCCCTAGGTTGGAGTGATGTTGTTCAGGATGTGTTTGTGCTTGTGCTTATGAAAGAGGGAAAGCTAGCTTGCGTTATCTTTTTCCTATGGTGGAATCATGTTGTTCAAGATGTACTTGTGCTTGTGCAAGAGGGAAAGCTAGCATGAGCTAGATTTCCCCAACGGTGGGATGATGTTGTCTGAGATAAGTTCATGTTTTCCCATTAGGGAAAGCTAGCACAAGCTATAATTCCCCTAGAGTGGGATGATGTTGTCCAAGATGAGCTTGTGCTTCTGCAAGAGGGCAATCTAGCACACACTAGCTTCCCCCAGGGTGGGATGATGTTGTCCGAGATGAGATCATGCTTGTGCAAGAGAGAAATCTAGCATGAGCTAGCTTTCCCAACTGTTGGGATGATGTTGTTCGAGATGGCATCTTTCTTGTGCAAGAGGGATAGCTAACATGCCTAATGGTGGGATGATATTGTTCGAGATGCGTTCCTACTTGCGCAAGAGGGAAAACTAGAATGCACTAACTTTCCGCCATGGTGGGATGATATTGTTCATGATGCACTCCTGCTTGTGCAAGAGGGAAAGCTAGGGTGTGCTAGATTTCTCCCTGGGAAGGATGATGTTGTTCAAGATGTGCCCCTGCTTGTGCAAGAGGGAAAGATAGCATGCACTAGCTTTCCCCCAAGGTGGGATGATGTTTTTCGAAATGTGCTCCTACTTGTGCAAGAGGGAAAGCTAGCTAGCACTAGCTTTCCCCCATGACGGGATGATGTTTAAGATGTGCTCCTGCTTGTTCAAGATGGTAATCTAGCATGCACTAGATTTCCCTCATGGTTATGACTCATGAGATCCTCATTATGCCATCTTTCTTGCAAAATAATTTGAGGGCTCCAACTACTTTTCAGCCATTGCTTGAAATTGTGGAAAAACATTAAATGCACCAACCATTTTAGACTAATAAATACAAGTTTTTCTGCTAAAAACATCAAGGAAAGCTCTAAAAAAATCATCCCACATACATATTCTACATACTTAGGACGACAAATATAACTGTGCACTAAATCTAGCACCCCACATTCTAGTGTAGACATTGTGCCTTCTAATTTGCTTGTCAATTGCACAATATTCATGACTTTGATGATCTTCAATATTGAAGGCCTTGAGATTGAACTTTTGTTTGCTGATTCTTCACAAAAACTACTAGAAACTCCATCAACACCTCTAAAAATATCACCATAGAAATCATCACCAGAGGCTCTGGGCCTAGTAACCGTGGCATGGAGATTGGAAGCCTAGTGAACATCCAACGCCTGGTGAGATGAGGATGGTGATACTTGTTGATCATGTGTTAAGCAGTAGTAGATATGCACTTGTTGTTCAATATGCACTTGTGCTTATGTAAGAGGGAAAACTAACACGCGCTAGCTTTCCTTAACGGTGGACTGATGTTGTTTGAGATTTGATTGTGCTTGTGCAAGAGGGAAGTTTAGCATGTGCAAGCATTCCTCCATGCTAGAATGATGTTGTTGGAGACATGTTTGTGTTTGTGAAAGAGGGAAAACTAGCACAAGGTAGCTTTTCCCCACAATGGAATGATGTTATTCGAGATGCACTTGTGCTTATGCAAGAGGGAAAGCTAACATGCGCTATCTTTCCTTAACGGTGGAATGTTGTTGTTTGAGATGTCTTTGTGCTTGTGCAAGAGGGAAGTATCACATGTTCAAGCTTTACTCCATGCTAGATTGATGTTGTTCGAGATGTGCTTGTGTTTGTGAAAGAGGGAAAGATAACACACACTAGCTTTTCCCCACAATGGAATGATGTTATTCAAGATGTGCTTGTGCCTCTGGAAGATTGAAAGTTAGCATGCACTAGCTTTACCCCATGGAGGAATGATGTTGTTCAAGATGTGCTTGTGCTTGTGTAGGAGAGAAAGCTAGCACACGCTAGCTTTTCCCCACAGTGGAATGATCTTGTTCGAGAAGAGGGAAATCTAGCACGCACTATCTTTCCCACATGGTAGGATGATGTTCGAGATGTGCTTGTGCTTGTGCAAGAGGGAAAGCTAGCATGCGCTAGCTTTCACCAACACTGGAATGATGCTGTTCGAGATACGCTCGTGCTTGTGTAAGAGGGAAAGCTAGAACGCGCTAGATTCCCCCCATGGTAGAATGATGTTGTTCGAGATGAACTTGTGCTTATGCAAGAGGGAAAGCTAACACGCACTAGCTTTCCTTAACGGTGGAATGATGTTGTTTGAGATGTGCTTGTGCTTGTGCAGAAGGGAAGTTTAGCATGTGCAAGATTTCCTCCATGCTAGAATGGTGTTGTTCGATATGTGCTTGTGTTTGTGAAAGAGGGAAAGCTACCACACGCTAGATTTTCCCCACAATGGAATGATGTTATTCAAGACGTGCTTGCGCTTCTGCAAGACTGGAAGTTAGCATGTGCTAGTTTTACCCCACGGAGGAATGATGTTGTTCAAGATGCACTTGTGCTTGTGCAGAAGAGAAAGCCAACACACGCTAGCTTTCCCCCACAGTGGAATGATCTTGTTTGAGAAGGGGTTGTGCTTATGCAAGAGGGAACACTGACACGCGCTAGCTTTCCCTAACGGTGGAATGATGTTGTTTGAGATGTGTTTGTTCTTGTGCAAGAGGGAAGTATCTCATGTTCAAGCTTTACTCCATGCTAGAATGATGTTGTTTGAGATGTGCTTGTGTTTGTTAAAGAGGGAAAGCTAACACACGCTAGCTTTTCCCTACAATGGAATGATGTTATTCAAGATGTGTTTGTTCCTCTACAAGACTGAAAGTTAGCATGCACTAGTTTTACCCCATGAAGGAATGATGTTGTTCGATATGCACTTGTGTTTGTGTAATAGAGAAAGCTAGAACACGCTAGCTTTCCCCCACAATGGAATGATCTTGTTCGAGATGTGTATATACTTGTGTAAGAGGGAAAGCTATCACGTGCTAGATTTCCCCCATGGTAGGATGATGTTCGAGATGCACTTGTTCTTGTGCAAGAAGGAAAGCTACCATGTGCTAGCTTTCCCCAACACCGGAATGATGTTGTTCAAAATGCGCTTGTGCTTGTGTAAGAGGAAAAGATAGCATGTGATAGCTTTCCCCCATTGTGGAATGATGTTGTTCGATATGCACTTGTGGTTATGCAGGAGGGAAAACTAACATGTGCTAGCTTTCCTTAATGGTGGACTGATGTTGTTTGAGATTTGATTGTTCTTGTGGAAGAGGGAAGTTTAGCATGTGCAAGCATTCCTCCATGCTAGAATGATGTTGTTGGAGATGTTCTTGTGTTTGTGAAAGAGGGAAAGGTAGCACAGGGTAGCTTTTCCCCACAATGGAATGATGTTATTCAAGATGTGCCTGTGTTTCTGCAAGACTGAAAGTTATCATGCACTACTTTTACCCCACGATGCGCTTGTGCTTGTGCAAGAGAGAAAGCTAGCACATGATAGCTGTCCCCCACAGTGGAATGATCTTATTCGAGATGTGTATATGCTTGTTTTAGAGACATGCTATCTTTCCCCCATGGTAGGATGATGTTCGAGATGTGCTTGTTCTTGTAAAAAAGGGAAAGCTAGCATGTGCTAGCATACCCCAAAACTAAAATGATGTTGTTCGAGATGCGCTTGTGCTTGTGTAAGAGGGAAAGCTAGCACGCGCTAGATTTTCCCCATGGTAGAATGATGTTGTTCGAGATGAACTTGTGCTTATGCAAGAGGGAAAGCTAACACGCGCTAGCTTTCCTTAATGGTGGAATTATGTTGTTTGAGATGTGCTTGTGCTTGTGGAAAAAGGAAATTTAGCATGTGCAAGCTTTCCTCCATGCTAGAATGATGTTGTTCGAGATGTGCTTGTGTTTGTGAAAGAGGTAAATCTAGCACAGGCTAGATTTTCCCCACAATGGAATGATGTTATTCAAGATGTGCTTGGGCTTCTGCAAGCCTGAAAGTTAGAATGCACTAGTTTTACCCCACAGAGGAATGATGTTGTTCGAGATGCGCTTGTGTAAGAGAGAAAGATAGCACATGCTAGCCTTCCCCCACAGTGGAATGATCTTGTTCGAGATGTGTATATGCTTGTGTAAGAGACATGCTATCTTTCCCCCATGGTAGGATGATGCTTGAGATGCGCTTGTGCTTGTGCAAGAGGGAAAGCTAGCATGCAGTAGCTTTCCCCAACAATGGAATGATGTTGTTCAAAATGCGCTTGTGCTTGTGTAAGAGGGAAAGATAGCATATGCTAACTTTCCCCCATTGTGGAATGATGTTGTTCGATATGCAATTGTACTTATGCAAGAGGGAAAACTAACATGTGCCAGCTTTCCCTAATGGTGGACTCATGTTGTTTGAGATTTGATTTTGCTTGTGCAAGAGGGAAGTTTAGCATGTGCAAGCATTCCTCCATGCTAGAATGATGTTGTTGGAGATGTGCTTGTGTTTGTGAAAAAGGGAAAGCTAGCACAGGGTAGCTTTTCCCCACAATGGAATGATGTTATTCGAGATGCACTTGTGCTTATGCAAGAGGGAAAGCTAACATGTGCTATCTTTCCTTAATGGTGGAATGATGTTGTTTGAGATGTGTTTGTGCTTGTGCAAGAGGAAAGTATCGCATGTTCAAGCTTTACTCCATGCTAGAATGATGTTGTTTGAGATGTGCTTGTGTTTGTGAAAGAGGGAAAGATAACACGTGCTAGCTTTTCCCCACAATGGAATGATGTTATTCAAGATGTGCTTGTGCCTCTGCAAGACTGAAAGTTATCATGCACTAGTTTTACCCCATGAAGGAATGATGTTGTTTGAGATGCACTTGTTTTTGTGTAATAGAGAAAACTAGGACACGCTATCTTTCCCCCACATTGGAATGATCTTGTTCGAGATGTGTATATACTTGTGTAAGAGGGAAAGCTAGCACGTGCTAGCTTTCCCCCATGGTAGGATGATGTTCGAGATGCGCTTGTTCTTGTGCAAGTGGGAAAGCTAGCATGCCCTAGCTTTCCCCAACACATGAATGATGTTGTTCAAAATGTGCTTGTGCTTGTGTAAGAGGGAAAGATAGCACATGCTAGCTTTCCCCCATTGTGGAATGATGTTTTCCGATATGCACTTGTGCTTATGCAAGAGGGAAAACTAACACGCGCTATCTTTCCTTAACAGTGGACTGAAATTGTTTGAGATTTGATTGTTTTTGTGGAAGAGGGAAGTTTAACATGTGCAAGCATTCCTCCAGGCTAGAATGATGTTGTTGGAGATGTGCTTGTGGTTGTGAAAGAGGGAAAGCTAGCACAAGGTATCTTTTCCCCACAATGGAATGATGTTATTCAAGATGTGCTTGTGCTTCTGCAAGACTGAAAGTTAGCATGCACTAGTTTTACCCCACAGAGGAAGGATGTTGTTCAAGATGCACTTGTGCTTGTGCAAGAGATAAAGCTAGCACATGCTAGCTTTCCCCCACACTGGAATGATCTTGTTCGAGATGTGTATATGCTTGTGTAAGAGACATGATAGCTTTCCCTCATGGTAGGATGATGTTCAAGATGCGCTTGTTCTTATGCAAGAGGGAAATCTAGCATGCGCTAGCTTTCCCCAAAATTGGAATGATGCTGTTCGACATGCACTTGTTCTTGTGTAAGAGGGAAAGCTAGCATGCACTAGATTTTCCCCATGGTAGAATGATGTTGTTCGAGATGAACTTGTGCTTATGCAAGAGGGAAAGCTAACATGCGCTAGCTTTCCTTAATGGTGGAATGATGTTGTTTGAGATGTTCTTGTGCTTGTGCTTGTGCAAGAGGGGAGTTTAGCATTTGCAAGCTTTCCTCTATGCTAGAATGAGGTTGTTCGAGATGTGCTTATGTTTGTGAAAGAGAGAAAGCTAGCACACGCTAGCTTTTCCCCACAATGGAATGATGTTATTAAAGATGTGCTTGTGCTTCTGCATGTCTGAAAGTTAGCATGCACTAGTTTTAACCCACGAAGGAATGATGTTGTTGGAGATGCGCTTGTACTTGTGAAAGAGAGAAAGCTAGCACACACTAGCTTTCCCCCATAGTGGAATGATCTTGTTCGAGATGTGTATATGCTTGCGTAAGAGGGAAAGCTAGCACGCGCTAGCTTTTCCCCATGGTAGGATGATGTTCGAGATGAACAACACTGGAATGATGTTGTTTGAGATGCGCTTGTGCTTGTGTAAGAGGGAAGGCTAGCACACACTAGCTTTACCCCATGGTGGAATGATGTTGTTCAAGATGCACTTGTGATTGCGTAATAGGGAAAGCTAACAGGCACTAGCTTTCCTTAATGGTGGAATGATGTTATTCGAGATGTGCTTGTGCTTGTGCGAGAGGGAAGTTTAGCATGTGAAAGCTTTCCTCCATGCAAGAATGATGTTGTTCGAGATGTGCTTGTGTTTGTGAAAGAGGGAAAGCTAGCACAGGCTAGATTTTCCCCACAATGGAATGATATTATTCAAGATGTGCTTGTGCTTTTGCAAGACTGAAAGTTAGCATTCACTATTTTTACCCCACAGAGGAATGATGTTGTTCGAGATGAGCTTGTTCTTGTGAAAGAGAGAAATATTGCATATGCTAGCCTTCCCCCACAGTGGAATGATCTTGTTCGAGATGTGTATATGCTTTTGTAAGAGGGAAAGATAGCATGCACTAGCTTTTCCCCATGGTAGGATGATGTTCGAAATGCACAACACTGGAATGATGTTGTTTGAGATGCGCTTGTGCTTGTGTAAGAGAGAAAGATAGTAGGCTCTAGCTTTACACCATGGTGGAATGACGTTGTTCGAGATGAACTTGTGCTTATGAAAGAGGGAAAGCTAGCACGTGCTAGCTTTCCTTAACGGTGGAATGATGTTGTTTGAGATGTGCTTGTGCTTGTGCAAGAGGGAAGTTTAGCATGTTCAAGCTTTCCTCCATGCTGGAATGATGTTGTTCGAGATGTGCTTGTGTTTGTGAAAGAGGGAAAGCTAGCACACACTATCTTTTCCCCACAATGGAATGATGTTATTCAAGATGTTCTTGTTCTTTTGCAAGATTGAAAGTTATCATGCACTGGTTTTACCCCACGGAGGAATGATGTTGCTTGAGATGTGATTGTGCTTGTCCAAGAGCGATATATTGCACACACTAGCCTTCCCCCATAGTGGAATGATCGTGTTCGAGATGTGTATATGCCTGTGTAAGAGGGAAAGATAGCACGCGCTAGCTTTTCCCCATGGTAGGATGATGTTCAAGATGCACAACACTAGAATGATGTTGTTCGAGATGGTCTTGTGCTTGTGCAAGAGAGAAAGCTAGTAGGTTCTAGCTTTACACCATGGTGGAATGATGTTGTTCGAAATGAACTTGTGCTTATGCAAGAGGGAAAGCTAACATGCGCTATCTTTCCTTAATGGTGGAATGATGTTGTTTGAGATATTCTTGTGCTTGTGCAAGAGGGAAGTTTAGCATGTTCAAGATTTCTTTCATGCTGGAATGATGTTGTTCGAGATGTTCTTGTGTTTGTGAAAGAGGAAAGATAGCACACAGTAGCTTTTCCCCACAATGGAATGATGTTATTCAAGATGTTCTTGTGCTTCTGCAAGACTGAACGTTTGCATGCACTGGTTTTATCCCATGGAGGAATAATGTTGTTCGAGATGTGCTTGTGCTTGTGCAAGAGAGAAAGCTAGCACATGCTAGCTTTCCCCCACACTGGAATGATATTGTTCGAGATGTGTATATGCTTGTGTAAGAGGGAAATCTAGCACATGCTATCTTTCCCCCATGGTAGGATGATGTTCGAGATGCACAACACTAGAATGATGTTGTTTGAGATGGTCTTGTGCTTGTGCAAGAGAGAAAGCTAGCATGCGCTAGCTTTCCACCATGGTGGAATGATGTTGTTCGAGATGCACTTGTGCTGATGCAAGAGGGAAAGCTAACACACGCTAGCTTTTCTTAACGGTGCAATGATGTTGTTTGAGTTGTGTTTATGTAAGAGAGAAATCTAGCACACGCTAGCTTACCCACATGGTGAGATGATTTTTGAGATGCGCTAGTGCTTGTGCAAGAGGGAAAACTAGCACACGCTAGCTTTCCCCTAGGTTGCAGTGATGTTGTTCAAGATGTGTTTGCGCTTGTGCTTATGAAAGAGGGAAAGATAGCTTGCGTTATCTTTTTCCTATGGTGGAATCATGTTGTTCAAGATGTACTTGTGCTTGTGCAAGAGGGAAAGCTAGCATGAGCTAGCTTTCCCCAACGGTGGGATGATGTTGTCTGAGATGAGCTCATGTTTTCCCATTAGGGAAAGATAGCACAAGATATAATTCCCCAAGAGTGGGATGATGTTGTCCAAGATGAGCTTGTGCTTGTGCAAGAGGGAAAGATAGCATGCACTAGCTTCCCCCAGGGTGGGATGATGTTGTCCGAGATGAGCTCATGCTTGTGCAAGAGAGAAATCTATCACGAGCTAGCTTTCCCCACTGGTGGGATGATGTTGTTCGAGATGGAATCTTGCTTGTGCAAGAGGGATAGCTAACACGCCTAATGGTGGGATGATGTTGTTCGAGATGTGCTCCTACTTGCACAAGAGGGAAAACTAGAATGCACTAACTTTCCGCCATGGTGGGATGATATTGTTCGTGATGCGCTCCTGCTTGTGCAAGAGGGAAAGCTAGGGTGTGCTAGCTTTCCCCCTGGGAAGGATGATGTTTTTCAAGATGCGCCCCTTCTTGTGCAAGAGGGAAAGATAGCATGCACTAGCTTTCCCCCAAGGTGGGATGATGTTTTTCGAAATGTGCTCCTACTTGTGCAGGAGGGAAAGCTAGCATGCACTAGCTTTCCCCCACGATGGGATGATGTTTAAGATGTGCTCCTTCTTGTTCAAGATGGTAATCTAGCACGCACTAGATTTCCCTCAGGGTTATGACTCATGAGATCCTCATTATGCCAGCTTTCTTGCAAAATAATTTGAGGGATCCAACTACTTTTCAGCCATTGCTTGAAATTGTGGAAAAACATTGAATGCACCAACCATTTTAGACTAATAAATACAAGTTTTTCTGCTAAAAGCATCAAGGAAATCTCTAAAAAAAAAATCATCCCACATACATATTCTACATATTTAGGACGACAAATATAACTGTGCACTAAATCTAGCACCCAAAATTCTAGTGTAGACATTGTGCCTTCTAATTTGCTTGTCAATTGCACAATATTCATGAGTCCAAACTATAATCATTTTTTTTGGTTCATCATCCAATTTACCATGCTTTTATTTTTCATTTCTAATAGAGTTTTGGCATTCACATGAAGAAACCTCTAATGACACTAGTCCACAAACTATTTTCTATAATAGATGATGCAACTTATAAATTTAACTTTAAAACATATAAATTCCCTTCTTAGGAGCATGTAAATGAACATTCCTTGCTTGGTTATTCACAATGCCAATTTTTTAAGTGGAATTTAACATTCTAGCCAAAATCTATTATTTTTGCAATAGATTTCAAATCTCTTGCCAATTTTGGCACGTGCAACACTCCTTGCAGAATATTCCTTCCTCCATTAGCAATAGGGACTTGCAACTCTCCAAAGTCATATACTTTATGGCAGCTTTTATCTCCGAACTAGATAATTCTATTCATGTAAAGATGGCAATAAATTTGGAACAATTTTTATTTCTTTGTCATGTGCTATGTCATTCATAAGTATATAGTGAAGAAATCTTAGTCATTGGAGTTCTCCATATCAACTTTAAAATCTTGATCAAGTTGATTTTTACATACGACAAGATGAAACAATGCAATCTTACACTTCGAATAGTCTCTTTGTATGAGCCCTAACATATGACAATAATTGCACCTTATATTTTTCTTGTTCTTATATTTTTGTGGTTGCTTGCCACCCTGTTGT
>ML777772.1:36465-64248 GCA_009831015.1 Picea engelmannii
TGAAATATGTGTTTTTGGGCTATGGGGTCAAGAATGTAGGATGCATTTCCAAATCGTGAAAACAATCCAGAGGAAAAGGTTAAATGAGGAAGTGACTTCTGAGTTTATGCTTGAAAATTTTAGATGGTATCAGAAGAAAAGAAACACACAACTATTATCAGAGCATTATAGTAATGAATTCTGAAATGGTTTAGAAGAGATAAACACAGTCCAAATTGTCAAGCTGAGAGCATCGAATAATGAATTCTGGACTTTTAGTTTCTCAATTTAGACAGAAGAAAGAAAAATGAAAATATAGAATAACAGGAATCACATACTATGAGAGAAAACGAGACTCATAACACTACCAATTAGAATCTTTTCATAAAAAGTCCCAAAATCTGCCTCTACACCCATGTATTCATTCCATCCCTAGAGATTTATAAAGTTTTCTTGCACAGAGGGCAGGCTCCTCTTTTCTCCATCCTTCTATACTCGTGAGGCCAAGCATATATAGAGGAATTTCATATGTAATTTTTAACGTTTCGACTTCCTCATAATTCTAAAAACAGATACGAGTTACAAAAAGGAAGAACAATTATATTATTTAAAGGGACCATTAGTAATTGGTCTGTCATATCATGACTCCCTTCTCTTAAGCCGACATCTATCCATAACTATCTGAAATACACCAAAATTTAAATTGAGGATTCACCTCAGCGTGGCGATTTCCTCCTCCAGGGTACTCCACCAATCAAAATTTTCCCCGACGCTCTCTATCATCTTAGTTTTGGCCTTTGATTTCCTCCTTTTTCTCCTCTTCTTCTTTGTGGCTGGGTGGAAGGTGTTGTTTGTGTGTTCATTTATGACAAGATCCCTTATAACGGGGTTTAATATTACTGCTGAATCTATCTCAGTTTCAGGTTCGGTATGAAATTTAGTCACCTACATCTGCAAGAACCATCTTTCATTCTTACTTGTTGACCTAGCTGGTACCTTAGCTGAGAACCCAATTGTGCCAGACGCCATTTGATGGATATTATCCATTCTTTATGAACTTCCCAGAGACCTTGATTTGTCCACCCTTTGGGTTTACAAAATTCAGGAGCACAGGTCGAGCTTGTTTTTCTTACGCATAAGATGACAATTTCCTAGAATAGGATAAAATGATTCATATTTGAGATTTTGATGTTCTGTGTACTTTGCTCATGAATTACTGTCACAGTACCTTGGTGTGCCATGCTTCATCAATCCACTTTGAATGATGATCCTTGAGTTAGTTATGCGGCGACGTCCTTTTGATACATCATTCGGGGAAGTACATGGACCAGTCATGTGAGGTGATCTGACCAACCACCATCTTCCCTGCGAGCTATTGACATGACATTTTGAAACACGTGACATCAGGGCCATAGGAAAAGTGGTTTTGGGAAATCCACCATCTCCCCCGATGCGTGTGTAAGAGTGCCACATGTTCCCTGTCGAAACCAGAGTAGTTTTCCCCGGTCTGCCTTCACGATGTTAAGTTTCGTGATATTTGTTTGTCCAATGTATGCTTCGAATATAGATCTGATATTTTTCAAGATCAACGGCCCACCTAAATAGTCCCTTCCCACTTCCACTACATTCGTTCACACGCCGCAGAATATAGCCAAGCGCCCTGAACTATCGTGCCTCTATTGTGGTATAGCGTCTTGCTAAACTTCAAAAGTTTTTAACATTGGCTCCAACTGGGGATGCTATCCTCCCAGCAAGGTAGCAAAGAAATCATAGACCTGGTGCCTGATCCATGGGGTTGTTCCCCAAAACATGTGTGTGTCCTGCTCTTACCAAGCTCTGTGCACTGCTTCCAACTACATGGCGGACGCCCGAGTGCATTATTGAAAACTAACTGCATCTAGTGCTAGAAAACTCAAACTGTAAAAATGCTTGACCGACAAGCTTATTTTCACATCCCTACCTACCCTAAAACTGCTGGGATGACCACTCGCGCAGGTAATGTTGAAGTGCCAATGCAGCCAATCAAGCAATTGGTTTCCTGATTTTCCTTTCACATTTTTTTCAAGCTGGTAGAAAAACGTAAAGGATGGTGGTTGAAAAAACAAATTGAATCCAAAATTTGAGCTTATGAATGAAGCATATTCATCCTTCATTGAAGACTGTAATAGGATGTCCATCGGATCTTGAAAATCATGAAAAATCATTTCTCCCTGATGAGCAAAAACTTAAAGGCAAGTATCTTTCATCAGTGTTAGTTGTTTTTGCACTATTTCTTTTGTTCTGAGAACATATTCGAATGAAATGGAGATGATAGGTTTTTCTGCTTGGCCATGCATATCAACAAAAATATTCATATATTCTTGAACATCTTCAAATATGACAGCCATATAATATGCACCAAGGTTATCCTCTTGTTCATCAAACAACTCTGATGTGGTTTCATTAAATTTCTGGAAATTTGTTTGAGTACAACCACTTTGACTTTCCAGTGAATAAATAGAAATAAGATCCTACTCATGCACTACTTCATAGTCCAGAGCTCCCACGAATGGAATTTCAAAACCATGGTTTTCAAATGACTTGAATAAAACCACTGCCACTTCATTATCTTTCTGTGTTTCTGATGGACAAATGGCATACACTGCTTCATCTATGTCATTTGTTTCTTTATTGTTGGAAACTTCCATAGATGCAATTTCATAATCTTCATCCATGTCTATGTTGCTTAAAAATTTAACCATGAATTCATTCTAAAGGGAAGAGAAAATACTCTGAAACACCTTTTCACGTTGAGAATCCATACTGATTTTGGGATGGAGAAAATGACCTTGAACAATACTTTCTGGAGAAAAATCTTCTTCCTTTTCAGGCTGATAGTTGAACATAGACTACAAATATGAGCTAACATGACCCTTTATGTGATTTTCCATAGAATTATCATCACCACTTCGTTCATGCTTGGAGGATCCCTGTCCCGAGATACTACAAATATTTTTCTTCAATAATTCGAAAGAATAAAAACATAATGGTAGGGTTGTCCTACTTGATTTGAAACCGTCTTCAATTTCATTGCCAACATATGGTTGTATTTCAGCGCAAGCAATAGGGTCTCTAAGTGCATGAAAAGAATGTTGCGACATCTTGTCATTTTGCTCCATTGATCTGGCATGGCTTTGCATAAGCACAGATTCTTTTTCTTCAATGATGATTTTAGGATTTTCTTTTAGCAATTTGAAAGAAGAAAAGCATAGAGGTAAGGAATTCCCTTCAGTCGATTCAATACTTTCTTCTTTGTAATTGTGATATGCAGCCTGATTGCTTTCCTTATACTGTTGAAAAGGAACATTTTCTGATAGATAACATGTGGTTGATTGTTCCATGGGGTCAACATCATAATCATCATATTCATCATATATAGGTAAATCATTAACATATGCCACATCATCTAATAAGAAAAAACTTAGCACATCAACCTGTTCTTCAACAAGTTTCTTTTCACACTCATATTCTTGACTATCTACAAATGAAAACATAAAAAAACCAGCCCTCTACTCATCATGGAATGGATCAACACCTTCTCTTTCGACAAGTGGGATGTAATGTTTTTCAAAATCATTAGCATTGGAAACTTCAAGAGGACCCATGATATTGTCAATTCTATGCTCAAGATTCCAATCAATTATTTTATGTTCATTTTCACTTTCATGTGCTTGAACATTCAACCCCTCATTTTGGGTTTGTTTACATGCTTGGATGTTGTGTTGAATGTCCTGAGCATCACTAAACATGTTTTGTAAGGACCTGGGTCTTCTTTCCATCAGGAGGAAAGAAAAATTTGGATGAAGAGCAGTTGTGTAATGGAGCATGGCAGCAGCTTCAGAGGGTTGAATTTCTTTGGTCAAATTATAATAGATGCTAGAGAAATTTCTACTGAATACATAAAAAGATTCATTGTTGCATCTTTTCAAGGCATAAAACTCAGTGAGTTTCATCTCTAAGGATTTCTCCTTGCCCCAAAATTAAAAAAAAAAACCTTCTTCAATTCCACCCATGAGCTGATGGTTTCTGGGTGGAAGTGTTTGAACCAGTGTTTGGTGTCTCCTTTCAAGGATTGAGAGAAAAATCTCATACACACATCATCGTGGTCAATGTCAAATAAATCTATAAAATGCTCAAACCCTTGAATGTGCTTTTCAGCAAATATGATACTCGATTCTCCGTCGAACACAGGTAGGAACTCATAGTAATTTGAAGGGAAATCATGAAGGGTTTGGGGTAGCTTTAAGGGCATATATCTATGTTGGGCTTTAGGGAGTGTTGAGATAAGAACAGTGGGAGAGACATTGTTCTGAGTCTCATGGGATTCATCAACTTGGTCATTGTCATTGCGTGGCCTAGGTGAAGCCTTTTTATCAGAACCAGCGACAAGCTGAGGGTATGCATGTGCAACGTATAGAGGAGGGAATATAATTTTAAGTATTTCATGATCATTATTAAGATACAATAGGTAAAAGAAAGTTCATTTGGCATTTTCAAGGAAGGAGTAGATGAAACTTAAAATGAAAAGTAAAATTCTTTGTAAGAGGTCCCATTTTGAGTACCTGTTTTCCCTCATGTTGCCCTTCCTTGCCCCTATCAAGGGGTTTCATCTTTCAGTGAAGTTTCAGTCTCACGCTTGAAGTATTCAGAGCAGGGTCACCTCTTGGAAATTCAGGATTCTTTTATCAGTGGAGTCACCTTTGAACTGAAGTGGAGTCGCTAGAGAATGGATACAGCCAATGTGTGCTTAAGTGTCTTCTGCTCTCAAACCCTAGAACTCAACCATGTCGTTCTTCCCAGGGAAAATTTTTAAATTTCGTCCCCAACAATGGTGCCAAAATGTTAGCACTCTATAAATCTGTCCGGCTGAATAGAAAAACGACAGAGGTAACTACTTCAACCTACTTTAGAGATGAGGCACTAGCTTGCTCAACTCAGAGAGGGATCTCTCATGTCACTTAATACATCTATGGAAATCGGTGGCTAKAATTGGTTTGTTTTGGGGTTTTAATAAAGTTGTTGAAGAGATGAAGATGACCTTTGGGCTATGGGGTCAAGAATGTAGGATGCATTTCCAAATCGTGAAAACAATCCAGAGGAAAAGGCGAAATGAGGAAGTGACTTCTGATTTTATGCTTGAAAATTTTAGATGGTATCAGAAGAAAAGAAACAGACAACTATTATTAGAGCATTATAGTAATGAATTCTGAAATGGTTTAGAAGAGATGAACACAGTCCAAATCATCAAGCCGAGAGCATCGAATAATGAATTCTAGACTTTTAGTTTCTCAATTTAGGCAGAAGAAAGCAAAATGAAACTATAGAATAATAGGAATCACATACTATGAGAGAAAAGGAGACTCATAACACCACCAATTAGAATCTTTTCATAAAAAGTCCCAAAATCTACCTCTACACCCATGTATTCATTCCAGCCCCAGAGATTTATAAAGTTTTCCTCCACGGAGGGCAAGCTCCTCTTTTCTCCATCCTTCTATACTCGTGAGGCAAAGCATATATAGAGGAATATCATATGGAATTTTTAACATTCCGACTTCCTCATAATTCTAAAAACAGATACAAGTTACAAAAAGGAAGAACAATTATATTATTTAAAGGGACCGTTAGTAATTGGTCTGTCATATCAGGACTCCCTTATTTTAAGCCGACATCTGTCCAAAACTATCTGAAATACACCAAAATTTTACCTGAGGATTCACCTCAGCTTGGCGATTTCCTCCAGGGTACTCCACCGATCAGAATTTTCCCCGACGCTCTCTATCATCTCAGATTTGGCCTCTAATTTCCTCCTTTTTCTCCTCTTCTTCTTTGCAGCTAGGTGGCAGGTGTTGTCTGCTTGTTCATTTATGACAAGATCCCTTATAATGAGGTTTAATCTTACTCCCGACTCTGTCTCAGTTTCAGGTTCGGTATGAAATTTAGTCACCTGCATCTGCAAGAACCATCTTTCATTCTTACTTATTGACCTGCTTGGTACCTTAGTTGAGAACCCAGTTGCTCCATATGCCGTTTGACGGATATTATCCATGCTTTCCGAACTTCGTAGAGACCTTGATTTGGCCACCCTTTGGGTTTACATAATTCAGGAGCACAGGCTGAGCTTGTTTTTCTTATGCATAAGATGACAATTTCCCAGAATAGGATAAAATGATTCATATATGAGATTTTTATGTTCTGTGTACTTTGCTCACGAATTACTGTCACAGTACCTTGGTGTGACACGCTTCATCAATCTAGTTCGAATGATGAGCCTCAAGTTAGTTATGTGGCGGCATCCTTTTGGTACGTCATCCGAGAAAGTACCTGGACTGGTGATGTGAGGTGATATGACCAACCACCATCTTCCCCGCTAGTTATTGACATGACGTTTTGAAACACGTGACATTGGGGCCATATGAAAAGTGTTTTCAGGTAATCCATCGTCTCCCCCGATGCGTGTGTAAGAGAACCACACATTCCCCATAGAAACCAGAGTAGTTTTCCCCGGTCTACCTTCACGATGTTAAGTTCCGTGCTATCTGTTTGTCCGATGTAGGCTTCGACCATAGATATGAGATTTTTCAAGATCGATAGCCCGCCAAGTTACTCCCTTCCCACTTCTGCTACATTCATTCACATGTCATGGAATATAGCTGAGTGCCCTAAACTATCACGCCTCTACTGTGGTATAGCATCTCGCTAAACTTCAAAAGTTTTTAGATCCCGATAAAAATTGTTAGGGTGATAACAGGTCTATCAAGCGCCAAGATGGATAAAATATCTCAAAGTGAAAACCTTTTTTTAGAGTGAAAAACTTGAGGAAAGGTTAAAGGGTTGTACCTAGAGACATTTGATCCCT
Organism: Picea engelmannii; assembly: GCA_009831015.1. Taxonomy (NCBI): domain Eukaryota; kingdom Viridiplantae; phylum Streptophyta; class Pinopsida; order Pinales; family Pinaceae; genus Picea; species Picea engelmannii. The sequence continues at coordinate 43,343 of ML777772.1, forward strand.
CTCGGTGCTTGAAAGATCCAGAGTTAAGATGGATCTAAGATAGTTTCAGTCCTCAGTGGTCACATAAAATTTATAGATGATTAACATTATGTATATGTATATGTCTATGATTAATTTGATAATTTTGAATTTTGTCACTTTCCTATGTTTGTTGAAATTATAGAAAGTATTATGGAGAAGGAGTATGTAATATCCCCATTTTTGGATTCCCCTATTTTGTAGTCGGAGGAAACCTTATGAGCTTATGTCAACCTGGCCAGAGGGGTAAAATGAGGTTAATAATAAGCTTGGGAGAATTGGAGGTGTTATATGGGGCCTAGACTAGTCCACTTAATATATTTTATCATAGGGATCATTTCTACATAGTTCGCTCTTGGTTCTAAGACATTTCAACGATTTTTGTAATTTTGAGTTATTGTTGAGCATACTTTAATTAATTACACTAAAGGTACTATTTGGGTAAGATGATATGAAGGGATACCTTATTGTAATAGCTCGTTGGAATCAATATGAGAATATATAAACGTTGGGATGATGAGAAAGGGACTTTTGGTGTTCCGAGAGTGAATTAAAATCCAATTAATCACTTTCTAGCATTAAAAAGAGTTATAAAAAGGGGAAATAAGAGTTATGTGGATTTGGTAAAAAAGGGGAAAGATATAGAAGGATCAAAAGAAGAATAAAAGGAGGGGTAGCACTTCACTTTGGCATGATGAATTTATATCTTATTTTGAGTACTCTTGTAGATGAGGTTTTTGTTGGGGTTTTGGAAAAACCCTTCCACTATTGGTCTGGTTTTGGTGGTGCAATATCCACCCTAGATAAACAAGAGAGGAAATCCACTTTGGGTTTCCAATTGGATCTTCATTTTGAGTTTTTATTTCAGTCTAGTATACATCTATTTGTTGGAGGTTCATTATCTTTCTTGGAGGACCAAATTGTCATTGTTTGTAGGGCTTGTGGCACCATGAAATGATCATTGGAATCCATTAGAGGGGACAAGAAATTACATAGTAGATCCATGAGGGATTTTGCACCTCTTGTTTCACCTAAATGAGCAAAACAGAGGTGCTTACAAGCTTAGTTGGGTTACTAAGCAAGACAACAGTAAATGAAAGGGTTAGAAAAAGAAACATAAAAGACTAAGCTAAGAATTAAACTAAGAAATGAAAGAATAGCTAAACTATTGAGCATAAGGACATAAGAACAAAAAACAAATAAGACTCATGTCACCAATGGCAAGGATTATATTAGTGAAAATAAAACACCAGGAAGAAAGAGGACTTTGGGTCCCTTCTTCCTCCAAGGGACGGCTCTTGGACCCCCACAACTAAGCTCTTCTTACAACTTTGAAAGAAATGGTGAAAGAATCCCAAGATAATCCACTCAAGAGGTGAGATGGATTGCCCAAATGTAATGATTCTAGTATGCTCTTGATGAGAAAAGAGGATTCCCCGAGAGGATAGCAGCAGCATAACCTTGCAAATGAATTCCTTGAAAATGTAGTGCACCCATGGCCTTGTTTTATAGCATCACTTTGAGGTATTGTGCAACCATCTTTTAGTGTGAAAAGGGGTTCTTTAGGGCATTTTTAGGTCTTTGACCAGCAACCTAGTCGGATCCAGCCGAGATTTGAATGTCAAATCAACTTGGAAGCTGAACCAGAAGTGGGTGGGAGGCCGACCAATCTCATAAATGCACTGTTCTCAGGTGTGCATGGATTTTAGCGACCACAATTGCGCATCGTGCGCATGTGCACTTTTTGTGCATTTCTAGATGGCGCATGTGCACGCGTGCCCTGTGTAGTCATAGCGCACCTTAATTTTATCACTGGTTGTATAGTTTTGGAACTTTTGAAAATGTTTTTTTGGTAATTTTGGTCCATGGGTGAACTCATAACTGTTTGAAGCTGCTGGATTCCTATAACCATTTGCGAACAAAATTTTAGTGATAACAAATGCCCCCTGATGGATGAGGTTAGGAGCATACATATAGCCAAAATTCATCAATGTTTCTTCTACTGAGAGTGTTGTTGTAAAAGAGAGCGATAGTGAGAGTATCAAGAGTGACCCGTTGGAGGGAGAAGGGAACCTATAGGACCCAACCTTCCATAAGGTGTGTAAAAATAAATTGTGTACAAATGAGGCGGGCATGCCCCATGCTTGTGCCATGTAACTCAAAAAGGAAGGGTGTTCCATAGTAACTGAAACTGTGTTGATGTAGACAACTGCAGCGCCCTCGGGGGCGGTTGTGATAAAGAAAGAGGACCATTCTGAGGAGGAACATACTCTTAACAATAGACAATGACACCTGTAAGGAGTATCACAGATTCTGTAGGCATTGATAGCCCAACCAACTTCAGAGGTCTTCAACAAATATATAAGAAATAACTACAATAGTCACAAAGTAAGACCCACCGTAACATGAGAAAGTGTTGAAGTCGAATGTTACCGGGGTCAACGATAGCAGGGAGAAATTTTGGTTCTCCCTGTGCCGTCCAAGTCCTCTCATTGGAAAGGTAATGAGAGTCAAGATATTGTTGCCCTTCTGGAAATTGTGTTGATGTCGACAAAAGGGGGACACGACTCCAAGAAGCAAAGGATTTCATGAAATCTACTAGGTGAGGTTAGAAACTGAGGAGGTACATGGACGGAATCAAGATGTATGCAGACTCAAAACTTCCCTTGGTTGGGGGTATATGCGAAGTATAAGTGGCCGCAACCATTCAACTAGGTTGAGTGTCAGGGGGACAACAAGACGTGGGATAAGTTGTGCCAGAGGCGGGAAAAGGCTGAAAAACTCAGAGAGAAGAGGTAAGTGGCCTGTGGGATACTTAGAGTATATGGACGATGTCAATAGGGGTAGATGATAAGGAGTGCCCCAACCAAGGGCAACATGGGTTGCGTTTGCCAAAAAGGGAAGAAGGTCACCAAAGGTGACGAAAAAAAGAGATGTAAATGCTGGAAACAAAGGATTTTTACAATTTACCAAATGAATAAAGAATAATTTGGGATGAGTGTACAAATACAGAAATGGGTACCCCGATGAAATATGGTTGGGCTAGTTAGGGTGCATTTTTCTTGGAGAACTGGTGGAGGTTGAGGGCCCCATGGGTGGGTTTCTGTATGAGGTAGATGAAATGGAGGGAAATTTGCAGATCGACAAACTCATTGTGGATGAAATGGAGGGTTAATGGTACTGCGGAGGTGCAGTCAAAAGAGAACCTTGAAGAAATAATATGGGAGTCCATGGGGAAAGCTATCAAAATGAGGAGAATGAGTATGTGGCTTATTCACGACATGGTGTAAGACTATCGGGACTCCCATCCCTAAAGGGTTGAAAAACAACATGGGTGTCAAATTGCCAAGGGGTACTATGAATGGGACAACACATGTGGGGGAGAGTGCTACCAGGTGACAATACCCAAAATGCAATGGAGGTGGCAGTACTGTAGAGCTGGATATGGGAACCCTAAAGACAAATTTCAGAGGGTGTGACTGGAGATGCAATTGAGATTCAGAGGGAATGATTACATGCCAGTGTTGATTATATACTTGAAGGGGTCGCGATGATGTATGATGACCAAGTACCTGCACATATGAAAAAACAAATACCTGACGTGAACAATATCTGAAGAGAATTGAACATACAAGCATTTATTTGATAATTTTGAACTTGGGCATGCGTACCTAGATGTGGTATGGAAAAAATGGCTCCCTGGGGGCTAATGATAAAAAATGGCTCGAGGACTGTCTTGATGTAGATGACAGGATTTTGATCCCGTGGCTGAAGACGGATCAAAAAACGGACACCCGAAGCTCTCGGAATGGGGTCTGGAAGTTTGGCAAAAGGGACTATATATAGCTGTAGGGCCCACATTGCCACCTCATTTGTACCTGCAGTCAGAGTGATTGGACGAGATATATTCAGAGGAGATTTGGAGATTCTAGGAGAATGAGGCAGCCGATTTAGGATCAACAAGCTTCAGGTTAGTGGTATTATCGTCTTGCATAGAATTAGGTTTCCTGTTTGTGGGCAGGGTTTGTACGGAGGGCTATACAGGGGGTTTTGTGGATGTGGGCCCCCTAGTGCATGGGTGATCCAGAAATATGTGCGCATGGATGCACATATGTTATCTGGATATCTATGCATGGGTGTGCACTAAGGGGAAAAAAGGAACGCATGGTATGTGTGCATGTTTTCTACACAACTGCGCTTGGGTGTATGGGTGTGTAGTGGACAGGTGCATTGTGATGCGCACCTGTGTTCATGACAGGGATGCATGGAGGTGCCTCTGTATGGTGGATAAACGTTTATTTATGTGCACCTATGGGATGAATAGGTGCGCATGTGTGCGTGCCTGTGGAGTGAATAGGAGCGCATGTGTGCATGCCTGTGGGGTGAACAGGCGCGCATGTGTGCGCACTTATGGGTATAAACAGCCATGCCTTGGAGGCAAGGGAGGCAAGGATGATGGGTGAAAAACTCATCTTTTGTGGAGATTTTAATGTTTTTACGTTCGAGATGGATGATCTAGGACTGTATTATGTTGTTGCAGGTGATCATTTGTATGATGCCAGTCCACTGGCGAGAGAGGGACTATTCACAGCTGAGGGAGGTCATGACTATTGAAGAGCTGACGGTTCATGCCACTTTGGAAGCCTTTGGACTGATGAAGTTCTTCGAGTGCCCTTTGATACGAGCTCAGGAGTATCTTCTTCAGTTTTTGATCAGGATGTGGAGTTTGGATCTGCATTTCTTTATGGTGCGGGGAGAGCAGCTAGCCTTCACTGCGGTGGAAGATGTGTACTTTCTGACTTGGCTCCCTTTTTGGGGGATGCCCCTACCGACAGAGCCTGTATTACCTGGGGATGGGTAGTTGGCTACCTTGGGCCAGAGGTATTATTCGAGGGAGAAATTTATGTCAGGATCCGTAGTGAGTATCGGGGATATGGATGATTTAGTTCATCGTTGTGTGGCAACGATGATTGTGAGGGTATATGGGTCCCTCGCGACTCAACAGATCAGTGGTGGTTAGCTGAGGATTATGGAGAGGGCATTGGAAGGAGAGCAGTTTGCCTGGGGCTTGATGCTGCATGCCAAGATGGTAGGGCAGCTTGACAGGTGTCAGACTACGAACTCACGGGACTTTGCCTTTGGTTCCATCTTGGTGGCCTAGTTTTTGGAGAGGGTGTTGATGTTGCGCCCTAGAGTTTTATTGGGTGCACTTGGTGCACGAGAGCTGCGACTAAGATGGTGGTCGATGATTTTGATTCACCACGGTGGTGGTGAGGGTGGCCATTTTTTCATAGCCAAGGATGCATAGGTGTGGCGGTAGATGTCGCAGATCATATTGCAGTATCCATACTGTGGGGTTGACTTCCGGGGTTATTCGGATATGGTGTTACCCCCGGGAAAGGTTTTTGACCACCGAGGTATGTTTGTGATTTGTTTGATATGTTGATATTTGAGATAATATGACCATGTATTATGTATAGATGGATGATGATGCTATCTTTTATTTGTTTGTATGTGAAGATGTGGGACCTCATGGGTGGGAGGTGGACTTGATGAGAGCATCGCCTCGTTAAGGGTCAGTGAGGCCTCCAAGGGGGGAGCCACAAGCAGGAGAGAGATGTCAGTGTGAGGACATTGAGGCGAGACCAGTCGGTGATGAGAGAGCAGCTAGGAGATGTCATTTTGATGAACCTGGTGCCGGGCCATCGCACGCTCCTCTGATGGAGGTCGGGGGAGATTTTGAGGATATTCACCGCCGCTTGGAAGCGGTGCTATAGGGAGTGCCTGAGGGCATGTGGTCGCGCATCCAGGATGAGGGAATCTTGGAGAAGTGTGTGGGAGTGTCGCTGATGTGGCGGTCCATTGTTCGGTGAGTAGTAGTAGCAGGTGCTGCGATGACCGGGCGGTTACCTCTAGGTCCGAAGGGACCGATAGTGGGTGGGGCACCGCTGCCTGAGGGAGGGGCAGGAGGTGGTGCTCTAGAGGCACCTTGAGTGTCTCTCTGTGTATTGTTGGTATATTGTATATAGGCTGGTAAGCCCATTTTGGTCTAGTGACACCAATTTTGTACCAAGGTGCTTCATTGGCCTGCAGATTTTGTATATGATGTATTTTATGTGTATGTAAACATTTTGATGGCACTGTTGACCGATATATATATATATATATATATATATATATATATATGAGTATACATTGTGGGGTCTTTGAGATGTTCACATGTGCATTTTTTAATGTTATTTATGATGTCTAATCTATATATGCTGTGACAGGCTCTTGATGGTTTATGTGTGTGTAAAGGTATCTTGATGTGATATATGACAATCGAGTATAATGTTAGCTAGGTTATCTGTGATTTGATTAAATTGTCTTGGAATATGTGTAAATGTAATGAAATCAAAATGTTGAGATAAAAGTTTAACTTGCAGGTATTTGCGAAAAAGGCATGGATCACGGACACAGTACACATTGTTGAGTTGGAGGACGACTAGTTGGGAGTCACATAAGATGCTAAGGTGATGAATACAATGATGACGGGCATTGGCGAGGAGGCCAATGACGACAGTGTACTCGACTTGGTTGTTGGTTGTTGAACCCAAACATATGCCGCTAGAGTGGAGCAGTTCATGTGTGGGGGTACTAAGGGCCCAAGCTGCCGAAGCGAGATTTTGTGTCCAACGGTTGGTGCCATCAGTGTAACCGATGTGGTAGGACAATGGAGGAAGCATCTATCAATAACACAAATGATAGTTTAGATGAGAGGTATGGAAAAAATATTAAAAACACTATAAAAAGAAATAACCTAATGTAGAATGGCTATGCTTAGGCGTAAAATTTCTTTAAGTATAGCCTATTGATGGGTTCTTTGAGAGAGAGGCCTTCTGGGGAAGCGAGGATGTATGCGCCTTTGGTGAGGCAATGTTGGATAATGTAGGGGCCATGCCACAGTGACTCAAATTTTCCATGACTGAGGGTATCGTGAGTGATATCGTAAGCAAGGATGAGGTCGCCTTCATGAAATGAGAAAAGGTTGACATGGCAATCAAAGGTGGCCTTTGACCATTTTTTGTCTTCCTCATTGTTCTGTAATGAAGATCGAAGATCTTCATACAGGGACTCTATGTTCAACAAACGCTTCTCCATTGGAGCAGTGTCGAGTAACAGCTCAATTGCGGTGCGTAAGGTGGGAATTTCGCACTCGATAGGAAGAGTGGCCTAGACCTCATGGACTAGATGAAATGGTGTGAAACCAGTGGCCATTTTCACAGCCGTACGATAATACCATAGCGTGAAAAATAATATATGATGCCAATTGGTCTTATGTTTGTTAACCATGCACTGCAACATGGTCTTGAGGACCTTGTTAACTTCTTTGACCTGTCCGTTAGACTGAGGGTAATATGGTGAGGCAAACTCATGGGAGAATCCCAACCATGATGAGAGTTTGACGAAAATCTCATTCCTGAAATGTTTCCCATGATCAGAGACTAGTTGGAGTGGTGCTCCAAAGAGGGATATAACGTGATTAAAGAAAAAGCGTGATGTAGTGTTAACGGTGTTGTTGAAGGTAGGCATGGCTTCAACCCACTTTGTGAAATAATCGATTGCGACCACGAGGTATTTGTGTCCATTGCTGGATGGTGGGTTACAAGTCATGAATTCGATGCCCCATTTACAAAAGGGGCCTACAGTAATGACTGGGTGGAGAAGAGAAGGTGGTGCTCGTGATTTGTTGGCGTAAAGCTGACATTTATCACATCGCTTCATGGTGTGAATGCAATCATGAAACAATGTAGGCAAAAAGTAATCTGCACGGATGATTTTTTGAGCGGTGGACATCCCCGAGAGATGGCCCCCGCATGCGTCGCTATGGAATTCATTCAAGACTCTATCAGCCTCGTCAATAGTCAAGCATCGACGAAGTATGGTGTCGATCCCTCACCGATATAAGATATCTCCGATGAGGAGATAGCAGGGGGCCTGGTGGCGAATATGACGATCATCTCGTGAGAGGTGGTTACCGAACTTTTGGGTTTGGAGGTAGATGAGGAGGTCGCCGTACCAAGGATCATCCGAAGTGATATAAAAGAGATGTTCATCAGGGAAGTCGGTATTGACGGGGGTACTGGTAGTATCAGAGGGGAAGGCTGTGACAAGTTCGGTGAGGACGATATCTTTCTTTCTCTTGGGTGTTGAAAATTCAAGATTGTACTCCTGAAGGATAATGATCCATCAGGCAAATTTTCCATTAATTTGCCGATGACTGAGCAAGTATTGCATGGGGTTGGAATCTGCTATGACACTAGTCGTGTGAAGCAGAATGTAATGGCACAGTTTCTGGACTGCGAGGACGACTACAAGGGCTAGTTTCTCTTCGTGATTATACTTCAAGGGTGGCCTTGAAAGGTTTTTACTAATGTAGTAAATGACATGCTCATGTTCGTCATCGCTGATTTGAACGAGAACTCCTGCTACTAAGACAGCTGATGATGATATGTAGAGGATATAGTCGCGATTATAGTCGGGTGAGCTAATTAAAGGGGCGTTGGAGAGTGCCATTTTAGGATCGTCGAACGCTTTTTGGGCATGTGCATCCCAGTGAAATGGGATGTTGTGGCATAGTAAGTGAAGGAAACCATGTTCTTGAGTGGCATAGTCTGGGACAAATCATCGTAGAAAGTTAGCTTTTCCTTGTAGGCTTTGGAGTTGGCATAAATTCTAGGGGGGTGGAATTTCTATGATGGCCTTGACTTTGAGGGGGTCCACGGTAATACTGCTTTGTGAAATGATGAATCTGAGGAGGCACCCGACAGTGACGTAGAACATGCACTTGAGGGGGTTCAAGTGGATTTTGTACTGACGACACCGTTGGAAGATGATCCGTAAATCATCAAGATGCTGCGTGAATTTTTTGGATCGAGCTGTGAGGTCGTCCAAGTATGCGAGGATGATATGATCTAGATTGTGAAAAATGTATGTCATAGCCCATTGGAAAGTTACACCAGCATTCTTTAGGCCAAAAGGCATGACATGATATGAAAAAGTAACCCAGGGGGTGGTAAATGCAGTTTTGTATTGATCAGCTGGATGGATTTGGATTTGATTATAACCAGAGAAGCCGTCCATGAAGGACAGAGCCTCGTGGCCTACACAGTCGTTAATAATTTGATCAATGAAAGGCATTGGAAAGTTGTCTTTGGTATAGGTGTGATTGAGATCATGAAAGTACGTGCATACATGGATAGTGCCCTATTTTTTGTTAACGGGTACAGGGTTGGAAACCCATGAGGTATAGGCGATGGGGTAGATGAACCTAGCCGCGCGTAATTTGTCAATCTCGGCTTTAATGGCTGTTGTTTTGGATGGGTGTAGCGGTCATTGTTTTTGGTGAATCGGTGTGATATCAGGAAATGTGTCTATGCGATGTTCGACAATAGAGGGATCAAGGCTAGGCATCTCTGTGTATGACCAGGCAAAAATATCCTGATATTCTTGGAAGAGGGCTTTATAGGCGGTGATTTCTTGAGAAGTGCATGTAGCGCCAATGGTGATTTCCTCGACGACTCCATTTTTGATGGAAATATTGATTTTGATGGTTGAGGAAATGTTGGCCATGCTGCCTTCTTCAAAAGAATCAGGGGCAAGGATGGGGTTGTTGAACTAGTCGATATGCCCTGATGGGATAAAATACTTGGTTTCGACTGTGTATATGGGGTGTTGGTTAGGAAGTGTGAAGGCTTCCTGTGGAAAGAAGAGCGCTCGGTGGTGTAGCACATCCCATGGGTAGTCGAGGGTGTTTAATTCTTTGAGTATGTCCTCGTCATAGTGGAATTGGTGGGAATACAAGGGATCGTAAAGAGTGATATCGGTGATTATTACCATGTGGTTGTCCTTTGGGGATGAAGAAGCAGGGGGAATGACACAATTAGATTGCAATGGTTTGCTCGACATAAACCAAATATCGAGGTACTGAGGAGTACCAGTGGTAGTTGGATGTAAAATTTCCATAGGGAAATGAACGGGAGAATTGGGGGGATTTGGGGGTAAATCCTCGTATAAGTCATCCAAGAACCACGGAGGAATAGGAAGTGCCTCTGGTTCAGGAGAAATGATATGAAGAGTCTCTAGTGATGAGGTAAGGTTAGTAATCGATTCTATAGGGGGTACAGGGGTTTGAATCAGGGTCATTTGGCATTGCCTGTATTCAATGATCATAGGACATTGATATGTAAAATGATCTAAGGATTCACCTAGAAAGAAAGGGCACCTCATGCACTCGTTGACTGAAGTCGTGACATAGTGGATGTCGGTGATGTTTGATGGGGATGATGTAGTTGGACTGGGTTCATGCTGGAAGATTTGGCATACTGCGACTAATGTCTGCCGGAATTGAGGTGGTGCTGGGCAATGATGTGTATAATGGCCATATTCAGAACATATGGCACAAGCGAATTTGGTTCGCAGCCCTTTGCTACTTGTGTTTGGAGAGATAGTGGTAGTGCTTGCTACAGTGACGAGCGGTGATGGTGTTTGACTGAGTTGAATTAGGTTACATAACTCAGCTAGAGATGGGCATTTGTTGGTTGGGTGTCCATCTTTCTCACATAGCACGCAAGGAGGTTGAACGTGTGGTGGGAGTGGAGCTGTGGGCTCTTTCTTATTTCGCCATCCCCCAGCTGTGGTAGGGAGGTTAGTGAGTGGGGATGTAGAGGGTATGGTGGGAGTGAGTATGGGAATCGTCATTGGGATTCCTTCTGTTTGGGGGGGAAGGGATGATTGAGGGACCATCTTTGGTGGATGTAAATACCAAAATGGGATGGCCAACACCATATTAGGGAGAGTAAGCATTGTGGCCACTTGGAAATCTTCTACACCTGGTGGAGGGTAAAAGAAGGGGATTTGAGTAATGTCTTGGGGAACTGTTTCCCAAACTGGGATATGGCCTTGGGGAGAGGTGAAATCGTGAGCTGGTGGAGTCAAAGAGTTCACGGGGGGCTCATGAGGGAGGAGCTCTGTGACTAGTGGGATGTTAGATATGATAGAAGCCTCCCTAGGAGGAAGGGTATCCTCCATGTCAGTTCCTTTGGACGATATGATGCATACCTTATTGGAAGGATGAAGGAGCGGTGGTGCACCATGGTAAGTTCCTAACAATGATGGGTCTTTGAAAATTTTGGGACCCATTTCGATGAGTGGGTATGCTTCATGATTAGTGTGGATGAGAGGGAGAATGTTATCGATGTTGGCAGAAGGGTTAGGCTCATAATGTGAGACTTGGCCAATTGTAATGATCTTCCTATTATGAGGGAACATCATGGTTTGAAAGATGGAAGAGGCAACTGCCTTCATAGTGTACATGTATCTACAACTGAACAAGATATTATAATTGAGTGGGGTATCGGTAACTTCAATGTCGATGAGAATGGTCTTGCCCCCAAGTTCTACAGGGACATTTTGGAAGAGCCCTTCAGGAGAAGATGGTCATTCATCATAATATCTTAAGGTAATGGCAGATGGTATGAGTTCAGGGGAACCAAGTTTCTGCCATATAGACTTGGACATGATGCATGTGGATGCACCTTCATCGATGATGCACCAATGAATTGTAATGTTCCAAACATTGGGATTTGAAAAGCGATTAGAGCGGGGAGTTGAGGTTCTCTGCTGTCGATATCAAATGTGATGAGTTGAGTATCCGCGGGGTCGACTTCCCCCAAGGAGGAAAGTAATGGTTTCCGCTGAGTGGGACAAGTTTGAAGGACTTCTAAGACTGACATGGTAGTCGGGGATTGTGCTAAGTCATCGAACAAACTGTAATTATGAGTCGCCCTAGCCTGTGGGTTGTGGACATTCCTACGCAATGGGATGTGAGGGATGTGAAGAGTTGTTTTTTCATTAGGGCGAGGAGTCATCAAAGGGGGTCCTGTTGGTGCTGGGAGTGTTTTTGGGGGAATGGGAGGAGACTCGGTGGGTGCTCGATATTGACGACTACGTGTTTTCTGAAGGACTTCTACCTCACTGGTGAGGAGGATAGTATGATCTACGAGATTGTTTGGATTGAGATACTGTCCCAACTGTGATGGGGTGGGCTGCATGTCCTGTTGGGTGTTCATCACACCCTGGTGCGGAATGGGATTCTGCAGCACGGCTGGAAGAGGTTGTTGAACGTATTGTTGTGGGGCCTACTAAGGGGCAGGCGGTGCTGGAGGATGTGGTACACTTCTTGAGTCTTTCATTCATTTAAAATCAACGATTTGGGGGAAATGATGAGTATAATGACCGAACTCACCGCAAAGGGCACAAGGGAAGTTGGTTCGAAGATTATTGTTATTTTTCCCTTGACGCCTGTTGTTATTTCCCCCTTGGGGGTTCTGATTCCCTTGATTCTAGTTGCGCCCAGTAGGTTGGTTCTGTTGGAGGTGATTCCCGCCTTGACTTGGGTTTCTATTGTTCCTGTTTTTTCCTTTCTTTTTGGAATTATTCGACTGATGGGTCGGATTTTCCGTATTTAGCTGTTCAAAATTTTGATATTGCTGAAGGGGAGAGGGTTGAAAAAAATTCACCCCAGCGTGAGAGTGTGGGGGAGCCATGGGATGTGGAGGACCAGGGAATGGAAAGTATAGATTCTTTGGGGGTAATGATCCATAAGGTACATAAGAAGGTGTGGCACTTTCGCTAGTACTTAGAGTATAAGTTGAGGTAGAGGGAGTACCTGAACTTGTTTGGATAGGTGGGTGTATTGTGGGTGCCGATGGTGGCCCACTGATGGGTGGAGGAAGAGAAACAGGGTATGGTTGTTGATAAGGGGGTGGAGGGTAATAAGAGGTTCCCCCATATACCGATGGATATTGAGGTTTGCCATACATTGGTGGTTGTTGGGGTTGTGGATTGTGGTCCATGGTATTACCAATCAATCCATCTATTGAGTGAGACATCCTGGGTTTGTCTTGGCCAAATGGCACTGGTTTTGGGAGATCAAGAAGTACTATGTACAAGTACCCTGATTGTGAATATATGAGGTCATATTGTTGAGCCTTACTAATGGCTTCTTCTTCTGATTGAGGGAAGGTGGAAGCTACATCTTTACCGAGGAGAGAGACAAGTGATCTGAGAAACCAGTCAAGACACTGTTGTTTGGTGGTTTCAGCTTTGTACAAACTATGTCGTCGATGCCACTCATGAATTTGATCAATGATATGTGTGGCTGAGGTTTGTTTAAAATTAGAGAGTAGTTCAAGACCATTGTCATGGCGGATTGGTAATTGGAAGAAGGTAAAAAATGCTTTGGCCAAGGACTCGAAAGTTGCATGGGACCCCGATTTTTCGTCTACATACCATTTGGATGATGGGCCAGTGAGTGTGCGTTGAAATAATTGTAGTTGGATGGAATCATCCATAATTTTGTTGGAATAGCACCATAGGTGGAACGTCATGACATGGTTGGCAGGGTCATCCCCTTCCTTTCCTTCAAACTTGCAGATATCTGAAGGTAGTTTGGTAGGCATTGCAGGTCATGTGGGGTCATGCAATATAGGGTCATTTGTGAGTTTGCTTAGATTTGGTATGTTAAGAGAGGCCAAATATGGCATCTGGAGTGGTGGCGGAGGATTACTTCCAGCCATGGTGTGAGTGTTCTGTGAACCTGACCCTTGAGGGGGCCTAGGTGGGTTGGTACTTCCCCCTTGAGAGGAAGTTGGCCCCCCGCTTCCGTGTAAAGGAGAGCAAGTGGACGGTGGCCCTTCGAAAGTGGACCCAAGTAAGGTGGAACCAAGAAAATATGATCCTAAGACAATGACACTCATAGGAGTGTGAGAAAGTGGGGTCGATGAGTTGGAAATACTAGTCACTCCCCCTAAAATAGGAGGGAGGTTTAGTAAGCATCTGGAATGATGGGGGTTCTATGGGTCCCCTATGATGTCTGACTAAGCTGAGTGGATGTGTGCAAATTGTGGTGAGAGTAATAAATAAACAAGAGCCTTTGTTGCAATTTTTGGACTTTACGTGATATATATATATATATCTCAATCAAATGTAATCAAAAGTGCATCATAAAGTATTTTGAAAAAGAAGCATATATGTGGATAAGTGGGTTTTTTCCGCATGGAGGATCAAAGAAAACAAATGCTCGTGTCCTCAAAGACGTAACGTCCTTCCTCTCAAATAACACTGGACCTTCCAATAGTACTCAACAGTGGGGTTTGAAGTCACCGAAAGAGAAACTAGTGAAGGATGAAGTAATCAGTTATAATGAGGGGTAAATAGGTCATATCTCGAAAGAGCTGGTGATATTTCCCAATAGCCACAAAAAATCTGATCAAGGTGCAATTGCAGCGCACAATTGCCACCTGGGTAGATGTCCTAAAATTTGGTCACTAGGTACCTCTGTCAAAGTGCGACATTTAGATTTTCGACCTAAGAAATGGGTCACAGGCTGGATCCTATCCAAGAGGTGGGTGCCTCAAGGGGGGACACATAGAACAACCAGACCTCGAACTTCAACCCTTCACGGGTATCTCCCTGCCTTATGGTGTTAGGAACACTTGACTTCGAGGATTTACAGTTCCCTATTTGACAACTTTTATTGTTTTGACAATGTGAGAACCAGATAACGGGGAGTTATTTGGATGCCTATCCCCGAAATCCTACCTAGACTAAAAAATTTCTTTTGGCACCTCCTGTGGAGGAAAACTTAGTGAGTTTTTAGAAAAATTTTAGATGTGGTTTGTTTGAGAGTCTGGGGGTGTGAGCCAATCTCGTTGAAATTAAATGGGAGTGGATAGTCTCGTCAAGAAAAGGGTGGGGTGTTTCGGAATCCCTTTGGAGGAAACTTACTTTGACCTCCACGTTTCAAGATGAAAACTATGTGAGTGATAAGTGACTTTTGTGTGTGAATGAGTGAAAGTGTGCCAATGTTTTAATGAATTAGGTGTCACCTTGCTGCATGTGGACTTCACTTGGTTCTTACAAGTGTTGATTACCTAATTAACTAAATGCCTTTGGTACAATCTTGCGTAATTCAAAAGTCCCTAGGAATTTATCATGTGGACATGTGGGTCCTTTACTATTCCTTTAACTCCCTATTGTGATTTAATCTAAGAAATCTTTGAAACTATCCTAGATTGTGATCATGTGGGCATGTATGGGCCCGTTACAAAACCTTTAAACTTCCCTAGTCATTTAATCTAAGAAAGTAAATTTCAACACTATCCTATCTTTGTAGCATGTGGGCATGTATGGGCCCATTACAATCTTGAGATGTGTTTGAAAAATAAACTAAGAGGAGTCTCGAGGGAGATGTTATCCTCTCCTAAAGGTTTTAGTCTTTTTAAGGTAGATGAAATTGTCCTACAACCTTTTTCTGATTCTCAAGGTCACTTTGAAGCGCGAGAGAAGAGCATACTAAATGATTGTTATCCAACTTCTGGTCCCAATGCAAGTTTTATGTGATTACAAATGATTCCAACTTATACTTTTAGTCAAGGCAAGCCATCCATGTGGAAAAATGAAAGAAAAAGAGGAAATAATGATTTTAAACCCCCTAAGTGCCTATGTGTTTTGACTAATCCCTTTATATGGAGAGGGAACTAAGTGTGGTGCAGATTACAACATGCATTAAATAATTTTTAAGAAGGCTAGGGGCCTTCCCCAAATCATAAACAAGCTTACAATGTGTATTTTTCTGCACAGGTGCGTGGGCCTCAGAGTAGACAGAGGTGCACTGAGTGCCAATGCGCGAACTGAAACAGACTTTTGGGCACAGGTGCATAGAGGGCGCTAAACAACACAATAATTTTGGCACACATGTGCACGATGCGCGAATGTGGGCCAATAAACCCGCGCACACCAGACACACGGCCGTGAAGAAAATTCCAGATGGAATTCTCTCAATTTAGCTTTGAATTGGTTGTTTTGCAGGTCGTCTTAGGCTAGTCAAGGTACCTGCAGGTTAAATAAACCAAAAGAAGAGCTAGAAAAACCCAAATGGGGTAGGAAATTGATACCTTTCCCCAGTAGAGTCGCCAATCTGTTGTGCCTCTTTTGTCACCTAAATGAGCAAAACAGAGGTGCTTACAAGCTTAGATGGGTTAGCTAAGCAAGACAACAGTAAAGGAAAGGGTTATAAAAATAAACATAAAAGACTAAGCTAAGAATTAAACTAAGAAATGAAAGAACAACTAAACTATTGAGCATAAGGACATAAGAACAAAAAACCAATAAGACTCATGTCACCAATGGCAAGGATTATATTAGTGAAAAGAAAACACCAAGAATAAAGAGGACTTTGGGTCCCTTCTTCCTCCTTGGGAGAGCTCTTGGACCCCCATAACTAAGCTCTTCTTACAACTTTGAAAGAAATGGTGAAAGAATCCCAAGCTAATCCACTCAAGAGGTGAGATGGATTGCCCAAATGTAATGATGCTAGTATGCTCTTGATGAGAACAGATGTTTCCCCAAGAGGATAGCAGCAGAATAACCTTGCAAATGAATTCCTTGAAAATGTAGTGCACGCATGGCCTTGTTTTATAGCATCACTTTGAGGTATTGTGCAACCAGCTTTTAGTGTGAAAAGGGGTTGTTTAGGGCATTTTTAGGTTATTGACCAACCACCCAGTCGGATCCAGTCAAGATTTGGATGTCAAATCAACTTGGAAGTTGAACCAGAAGTGGGTGGGAGGCCAACCAATCTCATAAATGCGTCGTTCTTAGGTGTGCACGGCTTTTAGTGACCATAGTCGTGCATCGTGTGCATGTGCACTTTTTGTGCATTTCTGGATGGCGCATGTGTGCATGCGCCCTATGTAGTCATAGCACACCTTAATTTTATGACTGGTTGTATAGTTTTGGACCTTTTGGAAATGCGTTTTTGGTAATTTTGGTCCATGGGAGAACTCATAACTGTTTGAAGCTGATGGATTCCTGTAACCATTTGCGGATGAAATTTCAGTGATAATAAGGGTCTCAAGAGTTTTAGAAGCATACCAAGAGGTTGTGAGGGTATCCAGTGAGGACACAGGTTCACTAAGGGAGCCTTATCCCACCCATTTTTAGGTCGAGTGATAGAAGGGAGGATGCGAGAGTCTAGTGAGGGGATGAACCCCTTGTTTTGTAGGTCCATGAGGTAGTGGAGGAACTGTGAGGGTCTTGTGTAGGCTGCAGACTTAGATGGAGGTTTGAGTGCCCAATTTGTTGTGTTGAGGGATATTGAGAGGGATTTGAGTTCCATTTGTTGAGCAGATAAGGTTGGGAGTGGGTTGTGAGGTGATATGAAAATAGAAGGCTGACTTGTTATGCTATGCAATCACCCTCTACTTTATTAAAGTAAACTTTATAGGACCTTGCTCCATGTGTTAAAATATGCAAGATAATTTATGTGCCAAATTTATGTATCTTCTTGTAAATGCTTATGTGTGAGGATATTTTCTTTTAAATGGTTAAATATGTACTTTCAATAAATACACAACAACATAACTTGCAGCAAATAAACCATCGAACTCAGAACAATCACAACATGATAAAGGAGTTCACCCCCCTCCGGGCTACATCTCCTTGAGCCTCCATCAATGGACTTGGCTCTCTGGGATTAATTTGTCAAAATTTCTTTTACAAGATGCTTCTCAACTCCAATGGAAAAACATACTATACCATTAGGATCATAACACATAGAAACCCTAAAAATGACTAATAAAACTCTGAAAACGGATCATGGCTCATCCGGGCATGACCTCTTCTACATGTGGCCATAAGCTTCACTGAGATTCTCTTTGGAAAACAACACCTGTAAAAGTCATCAAAAGCCTCTGAAACCTGTCCCAATGTGTTCATAGCATAACAATTAGCCAAAAATGATTATTCAATCACAGAAAACAAACATAGGCTCACCAAAACATGTCCTTAATCAATGAGGGCTTCAAGCTCCCTAGAGCTTGCTGAAACTTCAATGGCTAAAAAAATGCAAAATAAGTCTTCAAATGGCCTTGATAACAGCTCCAATGGATTCAAGACATCCAAAAACCATTTGCTGGGCTTGTATGGCACCTCAATCGGCCAAAAAATGAAGAAGATAGGCCTCCTGCCATGCTCTTGCTTCAAGCTTGCTGGCTCTGGTTCTACAAATTGCACCCCTGTTCTTTGAACTTGGCACACTTGCAATTTAAAGCGTGAAAACCCATCATCAGGCACAACCGGACTAACGGTGCAAACTGTAGGATGGTTATGGGCGTGCCAGCCCCTAGCCGCCTGGCACCTGGGCATATGGGAGTCATAAGACCTCGCGCTTTGGCAAAATGGCTAACCGTTTGAAAACTCTGGTTGTGGTCACATGGTACAACAAGCACGTGACCGGGGGCTCCATTTGAAATAAATTCTCGCATGCATGCCCACCATATGGTGAATGGTCATATAGCGCAACACAAAAGACCACGGGCTGGGGCTAAGCCCCAGCCCGACCCCCTGCCCACATAACAAAGGTTTCAATTTAAATATATTGCAAAAGGTTATATGGTAAGAAACAAAGTGTGGGCGTATTGGCTGGGCGGTCTTTGTTAGAGATTTACACCAGTGGGGAGGTCCGGGGGTCAAACCCCACGGACTCTAATACATTTTAACAAACAAAACAATCAACCAATACCAGGGTGCCATGTGGCAGCCCGTGATTGGGCCATGTGGCAGCCAATCATTTGACCAAACAATGCCACATGTCAAGATATCATTCACCCTCAACTTCCAACCAAACTCTGCGATGTCATCACATGCCACATCATCGTACGGTCGTACGACCCTGCCACGTCATCCTATACGGACTGTATAGTCAGCGTCCTTTTTCTTACTTATTTGACGATTCGAACAGATCGCAATATCTCTCGCTCCTGATGTCCATTTGAGACGAAATGAGTTGCGTTGGGTTCGAAACGATGAGGCTTATGATCCTTTTTGTTTTGAGGCAATTCCAAGAAGTTGATTTTTGAGCTAAAATTTGACCCCTAGTCCAAATTTTGATCACACCTTCCCACTGAAAGGCATTTGGACCCACAAAAGATTATGATTATCTGTCTGCTTTCAATTTCTATCAATTGATTCTACTTGAAATTTTTTTCCGACAATCACCTGGATACCTTGACATGCCTTGCACTGCAACTGGCTATGTCCCTCAACCACTATTCTCTAGCTGCTGCTGACCCACTGTTCTCTTTGTGCTTGGAAGACTGCCAACCTTCCCACTGAGAATAAAGTCCCTCTTGTGAACTCTTTGGCGTCAACAATATCCGCTCTCCAATGGCTGCAAAAAATTTCCTGCGACATCTTGTCACAAGCCAAGAAAACCATCAATCTTGAAAACAAATTATACAAGACTAAAAAATGATGCCAACAAAGTCTTTTTTCTCTTCAAGCAAACTTTTGCATCTTGTACTTCATCAAATCACATGGTGTTTTCCTGCATCTTGGTGTACTCAAAATCAACTTACAATCCAACAAACACCATCAACTAAACACAAGTCGAAAAACATGATTGACACAACATAGTCGTCAAGAAGACATCGACACCAATCAAAACTCATTTGAAACATATCGACCTTCCCAATCTGACAAGTCGACATACATGATACACAATCATGTTATAATCATGAATCATTCATGATGAACTATCACCAGGTTCACTTCTTACACATACACAAAAACAAATGCATGTGCATGACTCTTCAACTCTCCTTCCAGTACAAACATAAGTACATAAACCCCGTAACATGTGGGTACATAAGAGCTGAATATGAAAAAGATAAATGACTGTAACAAATGAACATGATATCCATCTTTTACATCCTCCTGGCGACGTAGTGCAACAAACAAAAATGTCTTTAAACGAATTGCATTCACCTGTAAACTTGCATCATACAAGTTATGATAAACTGCTACAACTTGTCATACTTTAAACATAAATGCACACATAAGACTGAAAAGTGCATTTACAACAGAAAATGCAAGCCTTACTTGCTCAAGAAATCCAACCATTTCTTACCAAGCCAACTCAACGGTGACTTTTTCTGCTGAAAATCATCCTCTTGTGAATCATCTTGACTCACATCAATGATGGAATCTCCTCTTCCATTCTTGCCAATCTCTTTATCCAACTGCTTCTTATGCTGTGGATGAGTGGTTGGATGCAATGTCCAACATTGGTCAATAAGATGACCCCGCCTCTGACAATGAGTGAAAATATTTTGCATCCTCTTTTCACGTTGTCTTTGCTTATAAAGTTTCCTGAAAGTGGTTAATATTTTCCAACATTTTGAAACATGATGGTTATATAAACCACAATATGTACATGGATTCTTTCTTCCATTTTTACATACAAATTTATCATGCTTAACATAATCAAAAGAAATTGAATGATAAGCAGAATTATACCTTGAACATTCACCTTTATTGCCTCTTTGAGGAGGTGAATTTGAAGAGTTACAAGCTCTCCTTTGAAGACCATCAATAGTGTTCTTGTCCTCATCACTATCACAACTCTTTTGTTTCACACATTTTCATTCATCTTGAACACAAGCCTTGCATACTGGAGGGATTGAAATTTCAACAAAAATTCTTGAACTTTCACCTTTATAGCCTTCTTGAGGAGGTGAAGTTGAAACAAAAAATTTTCTTGGAACTTTTTCCCTTCTCTCCTCGTCTTTGGAATTTTCTCCATCTATTCGTTCATATCCAAGACCACAATACTTGGGTCTCTCTTCAACAACAATATGGTCAACAATGCCTTGTGCATACTTGCCCAAACCTCTACCTTCATAGCCCATTTTTAACAATAACTTGGACCCTATTCCTCTTGTGTGATTTTCAAAACCACCAAAACATTCATCTTGAGAGGAATTAGAAGATAAACTAACATT
>ML777772.1:64564-83835 GCA_009831015.1 Picea engelmannii
AAGATTCTTATCCAATCCAATGGAAAAACAAACTGTACCATTGGGATCAGAACACATAAAAACCCCAAAAATGACTAATAAAACTCTGAAAACGGATCATGGCTCATCCGGGCATGACCTCTTCTACATGTGGCCATAAGCTTCACTGAGATTCTCTTTGGAAAAAACACCTATAAAAGTCCTCAAAAGCCTCGAAACCTGTCCCAATGTGTTTAGAGCATAAAAATTATCCAAAAATGATTATTCAATCACAGAAAACAAACATAGGCTCACCAAAACATGTCCTCAATCAATGAGGGCTTCAAGCTCTCTAGAGCTTGCTGAAACTTCAATGGATAAAAACCTACAAAAGAAGTATTCAAATGGCCTTGATAACAGTGCCAATGGATTCAGGACATCCAAAAACCCCTAGCTGGGCTTTTACAGCACCTCAATCGGCCAAAAAATGAAGAAGATAGGCCTCCTGCCATTCTCTTCCTTCAAGCTTGCTGGCTCTGGTTCTACAAATTGCACCCTTGTTCTTTGGACTTGGAACACACACAATTTAAAGCGTGAGAACCCAAACACCGGGCACAACCGTGCCAATGGTGCAAATTGTAGGATGGTTATGGGCGCGCCAGCCCCTAACCGCCTAAAACCTGGGCATATGGGAGTCATAAGACCTCGCGCTTTGGAAAAATGGCTAACCGTTACAAAACTGTTTGAAATCTCCGGTTGTGGTCACATGGTACAACAGGAACGTGACTAAGGGATCCATTTGAAATACATTCCTGTGCGCATGCCCACCATATGGTGAATGGTCATATGGCACAACACAAAAGACCACGGGTTGGGGCTAAGCCCCAGCCCGACCCCCTGCCCACATAACAAAGGTTTCAATTTAAATATATTGCAAAAGGTTATATGGTAAGAAACAAAGTGTGGGCGTATTGGTCGGGTGGTTTTTGTTAGAGATTTACACTAGTGGGGAGGTCCGGGGGTCGAACCCCACAGATTCCAATACATTTTAACAAACAAAACAATCAACCAATACCGGGGTGCCACGTGGCAACCCATGATTGGGCCATGTGGCACCCAATCATTTGACCAAACAATGCCACATGTCAAGATATCATTCACCCTCAACTACCAACCAAACTCTTCCATGTCATCGTACGATCGTACGACCCTGCCACGTCATCCTGTACGGACTGTACGAACTGTACAGTGAACGTATTTTTTTTTACCTGTTTAACGATTCGAACAGATCGCAATATCTCTTGCTCCTGACATCCGTTTGAGACGAAACAAGTTGCATTGGGTTCGCAACAAGGAGGCCTACGCTCCTATTCATTTTGAGGCAATTCCGAGAACTTTTATTTTTGAGCTAAAATTTGATCCCTAGTCCAGATTTTGATCATGAGGCCTCTTCTTAGCTTTGGAGATTCGATAGTGACTATAGTATTGGGGTGTGTGACTTGGAGGTATTGACATCATATATTGGAGAATATATAGAATTATTCCAGGTTCACTCTGAGTTTTGTGTGTTTCTAATGTACTATATATTCTACAACAACCATTAGAGTTCTATATTGTTCTGTTCCTGATTATATAAATAATAAAAATAACATCATGCCTTCTCTATTTTATGTGTACTCTGGTATATTTGTAATATGTTTGAGAGAAGTATTTATTTATCATGTAATGCAAATTGTTTGTGTAAAGTAGACAAGCAAGTTTTAACATGAAACATATGTAATGAAAACTGATTAAAAAACTCACACAACTTGAAATAATATAACTTGCACAATAGAGTGTTATTATCCCAACCTATCTCTATTAGGGATATTATAGTGGTATCATAGATGGATATATTACCAACATGAAGGGAAAAATTGAGGACATATTTCAGATTTCATCATAAAGTGACCATGACTTAAATTTCAATAGCGGTTAAGGGAAACAAGGATGGTGACAAATGAGGAATTTGGGGATTTTTTTTTTCATTGATGTTATACTATCAAAAGAGTCTAACAAAATATCAGAAGAATCTAACAACATTATTAGAGAATCCAGAGTTGCTGAAGCCTTTATTTGAGAAGAAGAAGAAGAAAGAGGATTTCAAATCTGAGGTAGTTGGTGGAGCAAAGACCTCCCTTCGTGAGGAAGGATTGTCAGAACCTCAAGTTGACCTTTTGGATGAGGATGCACCTAGGGATGTGCATATTGAGAGTGATAGGGAAGATACCTTTGATACACCACTAGATATGACCTATAAGGGTAATGAAATTATCATATATGATGGCAAAGATAATAGCCTATGTGATATAGTTTCTCGATCATTGTCAAGATCTTATGATGCGTATGAATATTTGGGTGTGAATACACCTAAGTATCATGATGAATTAGAATTGGAAGAGTTACCCTTGGAGGTTGATCCCTTCTCAAGAGTTATTTATTAAGGAAAAAAATGACTTTGAGAAGTGTGAGGGAGAAGACAAATCAAAAAAATTGATTCAGGAGGGTTGTTCCCATGGACCGCATCATTGGACATGGAAATTGAGGGTAAGTGAAGACAAAATTGTGACAACCATGAGAGATTTTGATGACACATATGCATAGGTGAGAGTTTGTTGTTGGAGAGATTCAGGGTCACATGATAGCTTGGGAGGAGAGCCACACCTTGTGGATTATCAGGTGCTTAGAGAAGCAGTGGTAGTAATGAATTCTAACTACCTACACCTACTTTCCGATAGAGATCATATTCTCATGCACGGTGAGACGTACCACGATGTACCTAAAGGAAAGGAGGATGAAGTTGACAGACTTACCTAGAAGCTCAAAATTACCCTGGATTCCTTGAAGAACATGAAAAAGACCCTTCAAGAATAAGATATGCAGGTTGAAAAACTTTGTGTGGAGTTGAGTTGGGTACATCCCTCATCCTCCCCATCAGACGGTGAATCATATATGATAGCCATATCTTAGGAGGATATGAGTGGAATTTATTATTTAATGGAGGAGCCACTTCTTTTGGATATCCCATTAAATGCTCAAGTCATGAACACTGATGAGACAATTGAGCATATACCTTTTGGACCAACCAACAAGGAAGTATATGCGTCCATGTATTATGGGACATGCATATTACATATGAGGACACATCCACTTGGGATCTAGGTTCATATGACACTAGTGTAGTGATTGATACAATGACACATAGGTGATACCCAATGATATGTAGTGGTGTACGATGGTATGCAGTGGTGTTCAGTGATATGTAGTGGTATGCAAAGAGGTACAATGGTACACAATTAGAGATAGTGGAGTTCATGGGAGAGTCATACTCTATTTTGATGGAGCATGGAGGCTCCAAAGGATGAAGAACCACTCTTTGCAGTAGTACATGAACTCTGGAGGTTGTACTCTCAACGATAGTAGTGTTTGTTACAATGGAGGGAGTATGGTTGACCATCTGTGCAAGGAGACACCTTTGGAGGCATGTAGTGGTATGGGAGTAGCATGGAGTCCTAGTGACTATTTAGATAGTCTGTTAGAACATAGGGATGAGTTCCATAAAGTGGTACATTCCTCGAAGATTAATATTCAATTAGAATATCACCAAGGAAGGATCAATGAGAAGGATACTCACATGATTGTTCTTAGGTATCCTTATGAGTTTTTGGTCATGCCCTTGGGATTGACCAACACATTAGTCACTTTCCAGTCTTATAGGAAGTGGTAGAGGCATCTATTTATGTTACTTGATTCCCTCATTATATACAATAGGACATGGGAGGTTCACTTGGGTTAGTTGGGTGAGGTTAGATTATGGTCATGCTTGATTCATGTCATTTGGACTGGTTGATCAGTATGTAGAGTACACAAGAGGATATACATTCTCTATTGGATTAGTTCACTGAGGGTTCAATAACAATCATTGGGAGTGGTGGACTTCCAATTTAATGGTGGTGCTAGCAGGGAACCCCCCCCCATGGCTACACCAGAGTTTACAATGTAGGTATATCAATAACCATTTAAAAGTATCCTACTTCTCTAACTACCCCAAACGTATCCCAGACTCATACATGAAAGACAAAGTGAGAAGGATCAGGTAACTGTACCTTTTACTCCATGTCCGGTGACGATCCTCTCGCGCTTGATAGCTCTGCTAACTGCAAGCCTCTTCCCAAGGCTGACCTACATTCACAAAGAGATAAATAGGAAAATACAAACATGCATTTCATATATAAATCATGGGTTAGATGTTAGAATAAAACATAAATCAAATTCAAACATTCGACACATCATATTTCGGGACAGTAAAAGTAATTCTTTTATTGATAATACAATGATCACTTACAATAAGGTTGGCTGCTACTCCACGGACCTGGTTTGGGATCCTCTTCACCAAGATCTAGGCGCACCTCTGTGTATATTTCTCCTCTCAGCCTCTCTCTAGGGAAATGGAATGGGTTTATGATGAAGGAAAAAGGGAAAAATGGGGAATTCTGAGGGAATTCTCACAAGATGGTTGCAATTGCTTGGGGCAAGGAGGGGATGTGAAATGGGCAGAGTTTCACTATTATTATGTCTAGATGTGGAATGAGACCCCAAAACCTCCTTTTATATGACAAAAGAATGGTTATTCAGTGGGGTGATGGGCTATAGGTGGTGGATCAGTTGGGAAACTACCCAATAGCCCGTAATCTCAACAAATTCCTTGCAACTTTTGCGAGTATATGAGGGCTGTAGTGTTGCAACTAGTGTACATACATGGGATGTAGTGGTGAAACAAGCATACATATGTGGGCAGCAATGGTGCAGAGCATGCCCATCTTCAAAAACATGGTTTTTAAGAAGAGAAACTCAATGATGGCTTGGAAAAAATAACAAGTAAGAGGGCCAGATGATAGGTATGCATGTGTAGAGAAATTTAGGGTTATAACAAATGCCCCCTAATTTGTGAGATTAGAAGAGAATCTGATTGCTGAAATGTATTACAAAATATTCACCAATGTACGAAGCGAGTGAGACCGGGACGAGAGTTCGGGATATGCCATATACAAAAATAAAAATCGTCTCTCCGAGGTGGGCATACCCATGCTCGGGATGAAATAAATCATGGCTGTCAATCAAATACACTGCATATCCATGTCATATAACTATATAAAGTGTAGCCGCGAGAAATACACAATGGATGTACATCTCAAAATAAAATATATACAAGTATAGTATCCATCTTCAAGAAGCCAATAACGCCTGATGGTTGGAGATGAGTTCTTCATAATTTGAGCAACAACTTCAAAATATTCAAAAATTGAGTAGGAGTACAATGTGAGTGTATGAATTCACTACCCAGAGGTATTCGACGACTCGTTAGGAAAAGACAAGAGGATCTTGATGATCAGGCAAATAACTTCATTGATTTCGAACAAGGACTTGATTGGACTTTTGGGATGGCTTGGCATGAGGTCAAGAGACAAACTGCAGAAACACTGACTCAAGTTGGGTGAAAATTCCCTTGGAAAATAGCACGACAAATGATCATACTCATGCAGCGTGACATTGACATAAGTTCACGATGCAGGAGGCAACGTGAACTCTCCATGTGTTTGGAAGAATAACCAAATGGAGGAGGACACAAATCTATATAGTGAGAACAACTTCCTAAGGTAATATTAGATCCCAAATATTGACAAACAAATGGAAGGATGTTATTTTTCCAAGGGTGACTCATTGTGCTGCCAAAAAAGAATATATATTTCCCATCCTCTTTTTGGGGGTTTTTTGATTTTTTTGTCTTTTTCAAATTCTTAAAGAACTTTAAAAAAGAATAAAATAATGCTACGTTACAAAGGAGGAACGAGTGTCACAAGCATACTAGTTCCAAGCGCAAGGAACACATTAATTCTCAGAGAAAGGAGATTTGTGCAGGAAAAGGACACTCAGGGAAAATTCCTCCATGGGTGAAGGTGTCAGGTCGCAGAGGAAAAGTTCTACAAGGCTTGTGTATAAGGCATGCTTCAAAGGTTCAGTTCAGAGCAACATGGAGCCAACATTAGGCCAAAGACATAGATATGCAAATGCGATTAGCAAGACACAATGAAACCCCCTTCAATGTAATTTTAAGGAGCCCAAAGAAGGTAAGCTTGGTATTTTTTCATGTTTAGAGAGTCTGAAAAAACGTAAAATAAGACTCCACTGAGATACCTTTTTTGAAAATAGTCTAGTCGGTTTGAAAAAGGGGTAAACTAGTACCGAAAAGAAGTCTATTCAAAATCATTTTAACGAGTGTGACAAAGACAACATCACTTGACAATCTTTTCAATTTTAAGGAGTCTGAAAATAGATTAACTATGGACTCAAAGACTTTTTCTGGATTTAGTCCCCTTAGCCTGAAAAAGTATAAAATTTACTTAGGAGAATTCTCCCGGCGAGACGAATCTCCCGAGGTGTACCTTTTTCCTCCATAATATACAGGTCAGAAAAAGGGGTTAACTCATGCTCATAGATGTTTTTCTAGACCAATTTAACGAGTGTGAAAGAACAAGGTCACTCAACGATCTTTTCAATTTTAAGGAGTCTGAAAAGAGATTAATTATGGAATCCATCTGGGATGTTCTTCTTGACCAGTTTAATGGTGTGTGAAAGAACAAGGTCACTCGACGATCTTTTCAATTTTAGGGAGTCTGAAAAGATCTTAACTATGGATCTGTGGGGGTTCCTTTTTCGTAAATTTTGTCCCTTAGGCACGAAAAAGGGTTAAACTTATACCTGAGAATACTCTTCTAGAAAACCGAAGTTCCTAGAATATACCTTTATCTGTACAATTGACCATCCAGACCAAAAAAGGGGTAAACTACCGCTGGACAGACCTACCCTCAAATTTGAGTTTGGCGAGCGTGAAGGACAAAAATATCACTCGACAATATTTTCATGTTTAGAGAGTCTGAAAAGGGATTAAAGAAGACTCCATGGGATACTTTTCTCAAGTAATCCCAACGAGATCATTTGTACCAAGAGGGGGAAGCAAGGGATCCCATGCCCCCATTGGATAAACCAAAGGATCAATTGCTGAGACCAAGTCTCAATAAGGAAAACATGATTGCATAGGTTCCTACTCAGAAGCAATTGAACATCAAGAATAAGACACCACATAATTAACCTGTGGTGGGGTAGAGTCTACGCGAACACTAGGAACATATAAAGGGGCATCTTGAACTAACGCTGAATTAGGATGGTGATTATCAGATGCTAGCTGGTTGATAGTGAAAATGCTTCCATTATGAGGGAAATGCATCACCCATAAGAGTGTAGACACCACAACATTCATAGAATATACATAATCATGCCTGAGAAGCATATTGAAATCTAATGGGCCTTGCACCACTATAACATCAACAAGGACAATCTTCCCACCTAACTAGATAGGAAACTGAGGAGAAACCCCCAAATACTCACTAGGATGTCTATGAAAAGACAACAACTCATGCGAAGGAGACACAAGCTCGAGAAATCCCAAGAATTTCCAAACCAAGGAGGATAAAATACTTGCAGAGGCTCCTTCATCCATAATACATCGATAAATGTTTGTTGAATTAACTTCAATCCTTATTTGAAAAGGTGTAGAAGAAGGAAGACGAGGCTCAACAAGGTCATTCCAATCAAAGGAAACCATCCTAGGGCTTGGAGGGGGTGTGCTCAAAGTGAGCAGAATGCCCCCTTGTTCTGAAAGTACTGAATTGGAAATGCTAAAAACATAGTCAGTAGACACATCACTCTCCAAGAGAAGAGTGGGATCAACTGAAGATTTCATCGATGTGACCACTTTCGTAGACTCAACACTCTCCAAGAGAAGAGTGGGATTAGCCGAAGACTACGTTGACATGATCACTTTCTCAACAACTGGATGAATAGGATGGGAGACAACATGGTCTATAGGAACATCACCCTCCAAAAGAGGAGTGGGATTAATTGAATATTGCATCAATGTGACTACTTTCTCAACCACTGGTTGAATAGGCTGCGAGGAAACCTCAGAAGACTCAAAATCAAAAGAGCTTGTAGACATGGACCACAATCTTCATACCTCTTGAAGGCTAGGGCATAAATTAGTAAGGTGATCTCCCTTGCAAAGCTTACAAGGGAACTTAGGCTTACGTCCTATTTGTCTAGGTTTCTCAACATAATCAATGCCTCGAGCATGACTAACAGTGTTTGGTAGCACATCTCCAACATGACCTGCAGAGGTTGGTGATGGGTCGATAACATGACTCGCAAAGGCTACAGACCTATCGCCAGTATGACTAGAAGTGACTGGACTTTTTCCCCCAACATGACTTGCAGAGGCTGGGTGCTTTCCCCCAGCATGACTTGTAGAGGCTGGGTGCTAGTCTTTGACATGACTCATAGAGGTTGGTGATATATTCTTCTTATTCTTCATCTTTCTATTTTGTTTATACTTCTGGTTACTAGTAACTATACTTTCACTAGGGAAGGAAGAAGGAGGAGGAGAAGACTTTGCTGACGAAGGAACATCAACATTATGCCCATGGCATAAAGTGATTAACTAAGAAGCATAAAGAGAATTCGAGACATTTGGAATGATACCCAACCAAACCGGTAGTCCCACATTCAACCCAAAAATGTACAAAGTGGCCATCAAAGGGACACCAATGTTTCTGAAGAAAGGAAAAGAACAAGAATCCCCTTGTGAAGGTGTTCCTTGGTTGGTACTGTCAATAAATTTAGCCATGGAGATCTTATGCATAGTTTCTCCCCTCTGGGATCATTCAAGTTTGTAAAAGTCTCACACACTGACTCTGAGGAACCAGTGTTATCAAAACAATGCCTATAAAGAGGCGGCTCCACGTTTCTAAAAGGAAGACTAAAAATTCCTCACGACCGGTGGAGTGGGTGGTCTACCACCTTAGGTCAGAGAACCACATCAATGACTGACTAACTCACTATGGAAAAATACGGAGCACAGAGAACACACTAAAATCTCCCAAAGTAAAATCAAGCAGACAACTATCTAGTAGAAAGAACAGTTACACCAACCAACACTAGAGAAACTTACCGGTGCAAGTGAAACTAGAACATGGAATCACCCTATGGATATACTATGAAAAGTGTGACCCGATGTCTTCCCTAGGTACCATGATATACCCTTACATTCACATGTGTAAATTCCTATAATACAGGTAACTAAGTTTCCATCTCGCGAACAGTCACCAGGCAGGTACAGTCGACAGTCAGGTGGACCGCAATGAGCAGGATAACAAGTCTGAAACATACCAAGGGTATCAAAAGCAAGTGGTCCAGAAGAAAAATAAGGATATCAAATGAATTTGAGTTCCATGAAGCTCCATAAGAAAATGCGAGTGATAGTATCCCACGATAGATCCTTAATATCCGTTCCCCACTACATTTAGTCCGACTTTGGAGGGGTTATCTTTGTTTCCTTTCATCATGCAACCTTGTGTTTATCTCCTGTGTTAGAGACGGGTCCCGGATAACTTTCACGTCACAGGACTTTAACACTCCTTATCTCGGACTCCAACATTTGTTTACCGGACTTGAAGAGTTTCCTCTCCAACCTAATTCAAGGCCCTAACCCTAAACTAGTTGGTTGACCCTACGAACAAAAGTCTAGTTAATTTTATATTTAGCGTTTGTTTTAATGGCTTGATTAACTCAAAGGATGTGGTAGTGCAACTTATGTTGTTAAGACTCTTATGAAAAATGAAACTTATAAGAACATTAGCAAAGAAGGATTATGTTTCTTATTTTTCTTTTGAAATTATTTCAAGATGAGAACAAAACACAACACTATGCCAATTTCTTATTCTTTTTGGAAATGCTTTAAATAGGAAAAAACTTGAAATAAAACTTTTTCTCTTTTCTTTAAAGCAAATGAAAGGGGGAAAATAAATACAACAAAAGACTAAAACTGACCTCTGGCCCACTACAGATTGCAGGGAGTCATTAAAGACACCAAACCGAATGATCAACAAACTCAAAGAATTGCCTAAAACCCTTTCATAAGTAAACACAAGAAATTTTCAAAAAAGACAAGCAAACTGGCATCTAACCCAAGCTATGACTATAAAAACAAAGACACTAGACTCTATCAAGAAACCTTGAGAAGTAAAACCTTGATCAGGAAAGAGGTTGACTGCCTCCTTCTTCAAAAATAGTTCCTTGAACCAAGTACGCTACGGTTGTTTCAACATTCTATGTATGTACGCAGGATGTTTACTAGACAGGGCGCGTATGTACGCAGGCTGACCCACTATAGGGCGCATACACCTCTGCAATTTATCAAAAAATAAATGAAACAGATAGGTTGACAAGGAAGGGAGAACTAGTATGGCACCAACAGGTGACCAAAATCCCTTAAAAGACTCAACAGACTCACATAAACTCAAAAGGTAATAAAACCAATCAAACACCCAAAAGCATCCCCTAAAACCATAGAGGCATCCCCAATATGGTCTCCAGTTATGCTAGCGGGGAAAACCCCCCTATGGCTACACCAGGGTTTATAGTGTAGGCAGATCAATAACCATTTAAAAGTCTCCTACTTCTCTAACTACCCAAAACATATCCCAGACTCATACATGAAAGACAAAGTGAGAAGGATCAGGTAACTGTACCTTTTACTCCACGTCCGATGACGATTCTCTCACGCTTGATAGCTCCACTGAATGCAAGCCTCCTCCTAAGGCTGACCTGCATTCAGAAAGAGATAAACAATAAACTACAAACATGCATTTCATATATAAATCATGGGTTACATGTTAGAATAAAACATAAATCAAATGCAAACATTCGACACATCATATTTCAGGATAGGAAAAATACTTCTTTTATTGATAATACAATGATCACTTACAACAAGGTTGGCTACTGATCCACGAACCTGGTCTGGGATCCTCTTCACCAAGCTCCAAGTGCGCCTCCACGTATCTTTCTCCTCTCAACCTCTCTCTAGGGAAATGGAATAGTTTTATGATGGATGAAAAAGGGAAAAATGGGGAATTCTGAGGCAATTCTCACAAGATGACTGTAATTTCTTGGGGCAAGGAGGAGATGTGAAACGGGCAGAGTTTCACTGTTCTTATGTCTAGATGTGGAATGATACCCCAAAACCTCCTTTATATGAAAAAATGATGGTTATTTAGTTGGGTGACGGGCTATAGGCGGTGGATCGGTTGGGAAATTACCCAATAGCCCGTAATCTCAACGAATTCCTTGCAACTTGTTAATTTTTGTAACTTTTGCGAGTATACATGGGATATAGTGGTGAAACTAGCATACATACATGGGATGTAGTGGTGCAACAAGCATACATACACAGGAAGTAATGGTGCAGGGCACATGCATCTTCAAAAATATGGTTTTTAAGAAGAGCAACTCAGTGATGGCTTGGCAAAAATAACAAGTAAGAAGGCCAGATGGAAGGTATGCATGTGTAGAGAAATTAAGGGTTATAGCAGATTCCCCCTAATGTGTGAGTTCAGAAGAGCATCGGATGGCCGAAATACATTACAAAATCTTCACCAATCTACGAAGCAAGTGAGCCCGGGACTAGAGTTTGGGAGATGCCATCTGGAAAAATAAAAATTATCTCTCTAAGGCGGGCATACCCATGCTCCGGATGAAATAAATCATGGATGTCAATTAAATATACTACAGATCCATGTCATATAACTATATTAAGTGTATCCGCGAGAAATACACATCAGATCTACATCTCAAAATCAAAGATATACCAATATATTATCCATCTTCAAGAAGCCAATAACGCCCGATGGATGGAGATGAGGTCTTCAGAGCTCGAGAAACAACTTTGAAATGTTCAAAACTTGGGTAGGAGTACAAGGTGAGTGTATGAATTCACTACCCAGAGGTCTTCGACGACTCATCAGGAAAAGACAAGAGGATCTCGATGATCAGGCAAAGAAATTCATTGATTTCGAACAAAGAATTGATTGGACTTTTGGGATGGCTGGGCATAAGGTCAAGAGAGAAACTGCAAAAAGGCCGACTCAAGTTGGGTGAAAATTCCCTTGGAAAATAGTACGATAGATGATCAGACTTAGGCAACACGACATTGACATAAGTTCACAATGCAGGATGCAACACAAACTCTGCATGTGTTTGGAAGAATAACCAAATGGAGGAGGACACAAATCTATGTAGCAAGAACAACTTCCTAAGGTCATATTAGATCCCAAAGCTTGACGAACAAACGAAAGGATGTTCTTTTTCCAAGGGTGACTCATTGTGCTACTTTGTCCAAGGGTGACTAAAGGGAGAATGTAAAAAAGGTTAAATATCTAGAAGGCTTGGAAGAAGAATAAAAGGAGGGTTATCACTTCACTTTGGAATGATGAATTTCTCTCTTATTTGGAGTGTTCTTGGAGCCTAGGTTTTCGTTGGGGTTTTGGAAAAATTATTCCACTATTGGTCTAGTTTCGGTGGTGAAATATCCACCCTAGATAAACAAGAGAGGAAATCCACTTGGGGTTTCCAATTGGAGATTCATCTTGATTTTTTCTTTCATTCTAGTTTACAATGACTTGTTTGAGGTTCATTATATTTCTTGGAGGACTGAGTTTTGATTGTTTGTAGGGCTTGTGCCATCATGATATGGTCATGGGAATCCATTAGAGGGACAAAGAAATTACCCAAAAGAGTCGTGAGGGTCGCAGGGATTTCAGAATTAGACCAAGAGGCTGCAAGGTTATCTAGTGAGGCCATAGGTTCACTAAGGGAGTCATCTACCACCAATTTGCAGGCCAAGTGATAGAAGGGGGGTCAAGAGAATCTAGAGACGGGTTAAACCCCATGTTTTGCAGGTCCGCAAGGTAGGGGAGTAGTCTCAAGGGTCTTGTATAGGTTGTGGACTTAGGAGGAGGGACTAGTTCCCATTCTATTATGTCAAGGGAATTTGAGAGAGTTGTGAGTCCCATCTGTTAAGCATATATTTCTACTATAGTGAATCGTTTTTCATTTTACTATAATAAAAATCAATATACCATAATATTTTTCATTATTGAAATCAGTTCAACTACTTGATTGGTCTAAACGATTTTTCATTGTATCATTAGTACAGTTAATGTACTTTTCACTGTATTTCATTGTATCATCAATAAAATTAATGTTCCTTATTGTTTTTCATTAGGTTATTGTTGAAATCAATGTAATTAATGTATTGCTCTAAACGAATTTTCACTATATCATCACCAACATCAATTTTCACTATACCATCACTAAAATCAATGGACTTTATTGTTGCGTTAGGTCATCAAAGAAACCAATGCAAGTAAGTGATTTATTTAAATAAATTTTCATTGTATTATCATTAAAACAATATATTATTTCATACTTCTTTATATCATTGATGAAATCAATGCAACTATTATTTATATCATTGTTGAAATCATTGCAACTATGTGACTACTTTACATCAATTTTCAGTGTATCATCACTTAAATTAATACACACTATCATTTTGCATTATATCATTTTTGAAATCAATGCACTATTTGTTATATCATTGTTGAAATCACTGCAATTACATGACAACTTTAAATCATAAGGCCGACCCTGCAATTTTTTCATCCAACTAATAAAAAACAAAAAAACATATATAATTTGATACTTCTTGATAATACTATAATAATAAATTAATATGATTATAATTATATATTGACTATATATTATTGTTTTGCATTAGTTCATCAGTGAAACCAATGCAAGTACTTGATTTCTTTAAAAAAAAAATCATTATATTATCACTAAAAGAAATATATCATTTCATATTTATTTATATCATTGTTGAAATAAATGAAATTATTAGTTATATCATTGTTTAAATCATTGCAACTATGTAACGACTCTACTTCATTTTCATTATATCATAACTTAAATCAATACACACTATCCTTTTGCATTATATCATTGATGGAATCAATGCAACTATTTGTTATATCATCACTAAAATTAATGCAACTATTTTTTATATAATTGGTTAAATCATTGTGGCTATGTGACCACTTTAAATCATAAGACCAACCCTACAATTTTCCCAAATGGATGATAAAAAATTAAAGAACATATATTGACTTGATCCTTCTATATAATACTATAATAATAAATTAATATGATTATAATTATATATTGACTATATAAATTAAAATCAATATGATTATAATAATATATTTACTATATAAATTAATATGAATATGTAATATTAATAATACATTGATATATTATATTATAATTTGATTAGAATACTATGTCAACTATATTAATTAATATATATATATTTTATAAATTAATATGATTATAATAATATAGACTATAAATCATTACAACTATGTGACTACTGTTGGAATATTCACCAATACTGACAAGGGGGGAATCAGTATTGAGCACTTTTTACCATTTTTGAAGCTAAGCACATCATGTAAACATTAACCATTAACAATTTCGTTCATCATAAAAAAAAACTAGACACATAACACAATTATTTTTACGTGGAAACCTAAACAGGAGAAAACCACATAAGAATTTTCTTATATCATGTTAAGATTACATTCATAGGAAACACCAATTTCCAAGGTTCTCCAACACCAATTGGAAGGAGGCATCAACCCCTTGATTTACAAGAACCAACCTGAAGGAAGCTCCAACTCCCTGATTTACCAGCACTGATTGGAAGGAGGAATCAACCCCTTATCTTTACTAGATCCAACTTGAAGGAAGAACCCACTCCCTAAAAAAAAAGCACCAACTTGTTGAATGAAGAAACCAATCTTCTCAACTAAGAACAAACTCAATAAGATATCACAAATACAAGATATTCATACATAGAGTACTTCCAACTTCACCTACATGCTTCATTCTATAGACAATCCTTCAAACCCTAGAAAACCTCATAGTGTCATTCCCATAATGTAATCACAGATGAAAACATCCACTAATGGTAACATCCATTCATGACAACATCCACTAACGACAATATCCACTCACAACAAAAACACGAAAACATGACAACTTCATAGAAGAGCATATGGAAACATCACAACCTCATGGTAACATAACGAGAAAATCAAAACTTTATAGAAGAGCATACAACAACATCACAACCTCACAACAATGCATACAACAACCTCACAACCTTACGACAACATCACAACCTTATACATACCTTGAGAATAATAAATACCTTAAGAAAATCCCTTAGAATTCTCTTGCACACCATAAAGACACCCGAACACCTTGAGCACTCCTTAGACTTGATATCTTCATTCGTTACCCTAAAAATGTGAAATTCTATCATGCGTTTATAGTAATTCTATCCCCCAAAATTGGCTAAATCAGCCTTAATTTTATGGCTGGGTTGTTGGATGGAAAAACTCATATCTCCTCATTCCTAGGGAGTTAGAGGGACTTCCATATACTATTGGAAAGGTATCAAAATAATATTTCCAACCATGTAACTAGTGATTTCATTTGATTTATTTATGTATGGTAAAAATTCCCTCAAATATACGGTATCCAAATTGATCAGAAATAATACTTTCAACAATCTCCATCTTGCAATATTTATCTTGGACATCTATAGGATTCGTAACTTTAGTTTAGAGGATTATTTACTTGGTTTTATGGATTCATCAAGGTTGCTTCAAGGATCCATTTGTGTACAACTCAAAGTGGGAATGTGGAAACAACCACATGTTATCTCATCCTATGAGGGATATCCTGAAAATCTATGCCATAAGGGCACCACTTTGGAGTTATATAAACTTATGTCAAGGCTCTTTAAGTATTCTTGAAGTGAAATCATCATCATCAATTTTAAGGAATTCTGAGATTTTCTTTGACTTGTCTTCATGGCTTGACAACTTCATGGCTTCACGACTTCATGTCTTCAAGGATTCATCAATATTGCTCAAACAATATCACTCTATCACTACCACATCATCATCATCATCATTGTTACATCCTCATAATCACTACCACATAATCACCATCATTTCCACTTTTACATCAATGAGAACATTTTCTTAACAATCTCCCCCTTTTTCATTGATGGAAACACCTTCTTCCTTTTGCAGTGATGCATTCTTACTCTATCCATCACTTTGCTTCTCTCCCACTTTGACATTAATGAAAAAGGGATCATTTTTTATTATCATGTGACTCCCCTTGTTACCAACAATTTATTTCTCTCCCCTTACATCTAGGATAAAGAGTTGCCCCCCCTTTGGAATTTCATGATTCTCTTTCAC
Source organism: Picea engelmannii (assembly GCA_009831015.1). Lineage (NCBI taxonomy): Eukaryota > Viridiplantae > Streptophyta > Pinopsida > Pinales > Pinaceae > Picea > Picea engelmannii. Next base: position 80,854 of record ML777772.1, read on the forward strand.
TATAATTTAACTCATTTTTCTACTCTCTCTGTCATCAATGGTTCCTTCCCAATCTACATCCATGTACGCGACCATAGTTAACTCATTTTATTTTGGATACCATAGCCTAAAAGTTGTTGTTCCTTTAAGATATCTGAAGATCCTTTCCACTACTAGAACATGGGTTTCCTTTGGTGTCGTTTGAAATATTACAACCTATCCAACTATTTGCATTACATATGGTCTTAAAGTTGTCACACATAATAAACTACCAATCATTGATCTGTAGATTCTTTCATCTACTTCTTTAGATTCATCATATTTTCTAAACTTGCAACTAATAACCATACGAGTACTCACAGGTTTACAATATTCCATTTTGAGCTTCTTTAAGATTTCCCTATTGTACTTGGTTTGGGAAATGAAAATGCCTTCATCTAGCTAGGATATCTAGAGTCCCAAGAAGAAAGTCAACTCCCCAAGTAGGGGCATTTCAAATTCATTATGCATATCCTTGGAAAACTTCTGACTCGATCTATCATTATCACTTCCAAAGATGATGTCATATACATACACTTCAATAATAATCATATTGTCGTGATCCACTTTTATGTAGAGGATATTATCTGCATTTCCCCTTTTGAATCCTTGTTGTTGTAAGTACCTATCCAATCTTGAGTAACAAGATCTCGGAGCTTGCTTAAGTCCATACAAATATTTCTTCAATCTGCAAACATAGTCTCCCTTTTTTGATAGTAGAAACCATTATGGTTTTTCTATGTAGACTTCTTGTTCTAAGTCTCCATTTAGAAAATATGTATTTACAGCCTTCTGATACACTTTGATTCTTTTGGAGCATGCATAAGCCAAGAACATTCTGATTCCTTCCATTTTGGAACCATGGGAGCAAAGGTTTCTTCAAAATCTATTCCTTCAACTTGAGCATATCCTTTGCACTCTAGTCTTGCTTTGTTTATGGTTACCTTTGTTGGTTGTGGAGCCTGATTATCTTCCTGATTTAGAGGTCTTTTACTTTCAGCCATGTTTACACCCCATGAAGTATTTACACCCCAGAAGTATGTACACTCTTCCACACGGGGGAGTGCAGAGGGGGGGTACCCTCTCTGCGGGGTCTAGGGGCAAGCGGGGGTTCGGGGGCGAAGCCCCGGAAGAAAAAATTGCCTTGTAAAAGTATATTGTAATTTCATTGTAAATCTGGACCGTTCATTATAAGGTCACAGATCTAACGATCTAATTATGTTAGGGTTTTTTACCCTAGAAGGAAACCCTTTTTTATGAGGGAAATGTATTGTGGCTATGTATGTTGGCGAGTATTGTATTCTGAGAGAGGAGACTGTGAGAGAAAGAAGAGGAAGTTACAACGGGTTTTGCTATAGGTTGTATCCCTTCATTTTGATAGATAATAATAAAGAAAGGACCTGGCAATTTCTCTGGTGGACGTAGCCCACACTAGGTGAACCACATAAATCTGTGTCTCTCTTGTATTGTGTATCTTTTGTGTTTTGTTTCCACATTTGTTTTATTTTATTGCTCCACGGTCCTGTTTTTCTAACAACTGGTATCAGAGCATAAGGTAACTCACAGGAAAAGGGGGTTCCTGGTTCGAGTGGGAGCAATGTCGGAAGATGGAAAGTTTAGGGTCGAGAAATTTAATGGCCAAAACTACCAGTTGTGGAAGATGCATATGGAAGATTATTTATATAAGAAGGATCTATTCCTACCATTGAGCGGAGTAGCAAAGAAGCCGGTGGCCATGAAGGATGAAGAATGGGAGATTCTTGACAGAAAGGCTCTAGGAATGATACAGCTGAGCTTGGCAGCATTGGTGGCTTTCAATATCTCGAAAGAAAAGACAACGAAGGGTTTGATGGACGTGTTGGCCAAATTGTATGAAAAACCCTCGGCATCCAATAAGGTATTTCTAATGAAGAGATTATTTAATATGAAGATGTCGGAAGGTGGGTCTATTGCATATCATTTAAATGAATTTAATACAGTTACTAATCAACTAAGTTCTGTAAAAGTGTACTTTGATGATGAGGTTAGGGCTCTTCTAATCTTGTGCTCATTGCTAGAAAGCTGGAATGGCTTGGTCATGGTTGTAAGTAACCTTGTCTTTGGTTCAAATACTTTAAAATTTGATGATGTTGTTGGTGTTATCCCTAGAGAGGAAATGCGATGGAAAAGCACAGGTGAGACATCAGGTAATGTGTTGAACATTGAGAATAGGGGAAGACAAAAGGATAGAGGAATGGGCTCAGGGAACCGTGGGAATTCTAGGAAGGGAAGATCCAAATCCAGACTTGGAAATATAGAGTGCTGGAATTGTGGGAAGAAAGGACATCTGAAGAAAGACTGCAGAGCTCCAAAGAAACAAAGAGATGGACATCAGGAGAGAAATCAAGAAGCAAATGTAATAGCTGATGTGTTACAAGATGCTTTGATTCTTTCTGTAGATAATATTTCTGAGTCTTGGGTATTAGATTCAGGGGCTTCATTTCATGCCACACCCCATAGGAAACATTTTCTAGATTATGTTCAAAGTGATTTTGGACAGGTTCATTTGGGTGATGATGCACCATGCAAAATTGTTGGAATGGGAAAGGTAAAAATAAAGCAAAGCAATGGAAACCAATGGTTGTTGAAAGAGGTAAGACATATTCCAGATTTAAGGAAATTTTTTATTTCAACAGGGCAGTTGGAAAGTGAAGGTTGTATATCCATATTTACAGATAAGACGTGGAAGGTCATCAAAGGATCATTGGTGATAGCGAAAAGAGAGAAGGTAGGTACATTGTGTTTATGTACTGGTAATACTGACTCTTCTATATCTTTAGCATCTACAGGAGTGGATACAACACTGTGGCATCATAGGCTGGGACACATGAGTGAGAAGGGTATGCAGATACTTCACAAAAGAAATTTGTTGCCAGATCTTAAACAAATTGATTTGGACTTCTGTGAGCATTGTGTTTATGGAAA
>ML777772.1:85841-116045 GCA_009831015.1 Picea engelmannii
GTCAGAGTGCCATTCACCTTGCAAAGAACTCAGCCTTCCATTCGAAGACTAAGCATATACAGTTGAGGTACCACTTCATACGATCCGCCTTGGAAGATGGAAAATTGAAGCTGGAAAAGATACACACTAGCCAGAATCCTGCAAACATGTTAACAAACGGAGTAACCAGGGAGAAACTGAGTTCTTGCTCAATTTCAGTTGGTCTTCAAGAATGAAGATGAAGATGAGAAATTTGCCAGGTCCAAGAAGGTTCAGAGTCCAACATATACAACAGTGGTGGAGTTGTTGAGATCAGTCTCCAAGTGGGAGATTGTTGATTGTGGAGCCTGATTATCTTCCTGATTTAGAGGTCTTTTACTTTCAGCCGTGTTTATACCCCATGAAGTATTTACACCCCAGAAGTATGTACACTCTTCCACATGGGGGAGTGCAGAGGGGGGGTACCCCCTCTGCGGAGTTTGGGGGGGATATCCCTCCGGCTGGGGGCAAGCGGGGGTTCAGGGGCGAAGCCCTCGAAGCAAAAATTGCCTTGTAAAAGTATATTGTAATTTCATTGTAAATTTGGACCGTTCATTATAAGGTCACAGATCTAACAATAGAGATTATGTTAGGGTTTTTTTCCCTAGAAGGAAACCCTCTTTTATGAGGGAAATATATTAAGGCTATGTATGTTGGCGAGTATTGTATTCTGAGAGAGGAGACTGTGAGAGAAAGAAGAGGAAGTTACAGCAGGTTTTACTGTAGGTTGTATCCCTTCATTTTGCTGGATAATAATAACGAAAGGACCTGGCAATTTCTCTGGTGGACGTAGCCCACACTGGGTGAACCACATAAATCTGTGTCTCTCTTGTATTGTGTATCTTCAGTGTTTTGTTTCCACATTTGTTTTATTTTATTGCTCTGCGGTCCTGTTTTTCTAAGAACCTTTCCATCTTTTTTTAGCTTGTTTATGAAGACCCATTTTGTCCCAATCACATTTTTGTATTTTAGCCTTGGAACTAGTTCCCATGTCTCATTCTTGTCTATTTGATTTAGTTCTTCTTCCATAATCATGATCTAATGTTCATAATTTCTGGCTTCCTCAATGTTATTTGGTTCAACTATGGACAATAATGAAAAATTTCCTTATTCAAGTGTTTGTACTTTCCTTCTTCTTCTATTTTGTTTTCACTGTAATGTTATCTTTGTGAGCATATTTCCTTTTTTATAATAGTCCCCCTTTGACTGTGTTGACTCCCCCTTAGATTTGGACATTTATTGAAGCTTTCTGAGGTAGCTTCCCCTATGCTCCTATATGATTTACCAAGCCACTGTCTTCTAATCTATAAAATCCTTTGTTGTCCTTTCTTTGGTCTACCTTTCCTTCTACTTAGACTCTGCCTCAACATTATCTATGATATTGGGATTCTCTATGCCAAAATGTTTATAATAATGTATAATGTTTCTCTGCTAAAGGTTTTTCAATTGTAATCCTGACATCTTCCTCTTTAATTACAAATTTATCATTGTTACTCATGTATGAAACTCCTATGGGTATTTCCTCTTAGAATTATCCATTGACCTATTTTTCTTGTTTTTGGTTTCTTCTCTAAACCTTCTTATATTTGATATACATGTTTTCTTTCATGGAAGACCCCATCATGCTTCTAAAGTCTTGATATATGCATCTATAGTTGTGGAATTTGTAACATTCAACATTATTGTAGATACCTCTAATCCTTACTTGAGTATTTATTGCATAATATCTACAATCTATAATCTTATGTCCAAAATTATTGCAAGAAAAACAATAACTAGGAAAGAACTTTGATACCTGGGAGCAAAGGGTATTCTTTGAAATGGATGGATTTGAGATGATTTCTTGTCATGTCTTGATTGATCATGGTATTTCACTCTGTTATTGGAATCCTTTGAACCATTTGTATGACTTGTAGGTCCTTCTTCAATTTTTCTTAGTAGTTTGAAACTCTTTTCTTCTTCATCGTGTTTCTACTTGTGGTCATAATGAATACCTATATTGTCACTGGGATATCTTTGTTGAGTGAGGATGTCTTCTAAGGATGCTGAACTCTTCTCAAACTTCAAAGTTTTGGCAGCTGTCCTTTTCACTTCTTCTCTTAGAGAAACAATTTCAAGTTCTTTTGCTTGACATATTTCTTCCTTCTCTTTTAGTTGATTGTTTACATCTTCTTCAATTTTCTTACCCTCTTCTATTTGAATCATAGCATTCTACATGTTTGTGCTTAGTTGGGTATATTTCTCTTATAATTGATTCTTCAATGTTTCTTCAGTCTTCTTAGCCACTTCTACTTGTTCCTTTAAAATACTGAGTGTATTTTCAGTCTCACTTAGCTTCTATTCTAACAATGTATTATTTTATTGATACCTTTGTAGTTGTTCCATTATAATTTTTTTCTTATCCCTTGAATTCCTCAAATCATCTAGAGAACTAATCAGTTCCCCTTCAAGGTATACTTCAACTTCTACTTCATCATTCTCTTCTTCTTCTAAGGCATGGATTTTTCTTTCATCTTTATATTTGTCAAAACTGCTTTTATTTGCATAGGTACATCTAATGTCACAAGGATTTAATTTATCTCCACAATAATACTTACTTGATTCAAATTAATTCACCTTTTCTTCATTTGATTCACCAGCTACATGTTTATTTGGTCTTCCATCCATTTTATTTGATGTTTCTTTTTTCTTTGGTGTATCTTCCTTTTGATCTTATGCACATTCATGCATTGCTTCCTTTGTGTATTTTTCTTGTAGGTTGTCCCAAATCTCTTTATCTAATGAATCCTTTCCAACTTCATTTATTTTCTTTTCAGACTTTGATAATCCCCTCATAATTATGTTCAATGCCATTGCATTGTATTTTTATATCTTTTTTGTTGGTGTGCCCTTTGGTATTCCTTTTGGAGTGGTGTAACCATATAATATTGATTTCCAAATGTCAAACCCCTGTGCCTATAAAAACGTTTTCATCTTTATGCTCCAATGATAAAAGTTTTATCCATTGAACAATGGGACTCCATCTACAAAGTTAACTGCCTGAATATCCATGATATTCCTTCCAGTGGTTAGACTGTTCTTGAAGGAACCCACTCTCATACCAATTGTTGGAATATTCACCAATAATGAGAGGGGGTTTGAATCATTATTGAGTATGTTTTACAATTTTTTACCTTAAGCACATCGTATAAACACTAACCATTAACAATTCCATTCGTTATCACAAAAAAACCATACACAAAACACAATGATTTTTATGTGGAAACCTAAAAGGGAGAAAACCACAAAATTCTTTTCTTATATCATGTTAGTATTACATTCATTGGAAGCACCAAATTCCAAGATTCTCTGGCACCAACTAGAAGGAGGAACCAACCCCCTGATTTACATGTACCAACCTGAAGGAAGCTCCAACTCCTTGATTTACTAACACTGATTGGAATGAGGCACCAACTATCTAACTTTACCAACTTCAACTGGAAATAATCACCCACTCCCTAAAGAACAAGAATCAACATGCTGAATGAATACACCAATATTCTCAACTGAGCACCAAATCAATAAGATATCACCAATCCAATATCTTCATACAAAAATTACTTTTGACTTCACCTGCATGCTTCATTGCATATAAAATCCTTCAAACCCTAGAAAGCCTCATATAATCATTCCTATAATGTAATCATTGAGGACAACATCCACTAATGGTAACATACATTCATGGAAATGTACACTAACGAAAACATCCACTCATGACAACATCACAACTTCATAGAAAAGCATATGGAATCATCACAAACTCATGAAAACATCACAACTTCATAGAAAATCATATGACAACATCACAACCTCACAATAGTTCATACTACAAACTCACAAGCTTACAACAACATCACAACCTTATAGCATACCTTGAGAATATGAAAGACCTTAAGAGAATCACTTGGAATTATCTTTCACACCGGAAAGACACCCCAACACCTTGAGCGCACCTTAGACTTGATATATTTATTGGTCACCCTATAAATGAAAAATTCTATCCTTTATTTATAGTAATTCTATCCCTAAAAATTAGCTGAGCCGACCTCCAAGGTATCCTTTATTTATAGTAATTCTATCCCTAAGATCAAGGTAAATTCTAGTTCACAATACTAAAGAAAATAATATGTTTCCCTCAAGGGAGTGGAATTACTACCTTAAAAGTATTTACGAGTTCCATAATTCCATGGACACCATTCATATTGTTTCTACAAAGGATGGATTTTTTTCTTTGGATGACATAGAGTTCATGATTAAGCGACTTGCAAATGGGAAAACTAAGGACATTGAAGGCTACCAAGCTGAAATTTTTACAATCGGAGGGCCTATTCTCATCTCTCACATACAAAATATATTCAATTTAGTAGTCAAGCATAGCTTCCCTTAACCTTGAACACAAAGCCTCATTGTACCTATTTTTAAAAATGGGGATAGAAAAATTCCCTCTAATTATATGACCATTATGATTAGCCCGATTTTATCCAAGCTATATGTAATTATTTTGGAAAAGAAGATTAGATTATGGATAGAAAGTCACGGTAAAAGAGCTAAAGGCTAGGATGGATTTATGAGATATCATTCAACCGTGGACCATCTTGCTACCTTAGGATCATTGCAGAGGAGTTATGCAATACTAAAACCAATGTTTTGTGTTGTTTTGTTGAATTTAGAAAAGATTTTGACATAGTACCCAGGAAAAATGTTTGGGGTAGGTTGGAAGAGATAAAAGTTTCTTTTGACTTGAGGGTTGTTGCAATAAGGTTGTACGAGAACATTATTTCCAAGTTTAAGAACATTGAGGGTTGGTCGAAATAAATTAAGTGCAATATTGGAATCAAGCAAGGTTGTCCCTTGTCCCTTACCCTTTTTGGCATATGCATTGACAAGTTAGAAGATAGTTTGGAATAAGTGGGTTGTGTCAGGCCAACTCTCACTAGTATACTCATCAATCTTCTTTTTTATACTGATGTTCTTATGGAGATGAGTCCCCACTATATTGGAAATAAACTAAGAATACTCAAGTATTTTTGGTCCAATATGGGTATGAATGTCAATATTGACAAAAAAATGTCATGATCATTAAATACAATAAGATAACATATGATAATTTCGTATATGACAACAATAAATTGGAGGAAGTGACTTCATACAAATATCTTGGAATCTATATTCACCACAAGCTCAAATAGAATTATAGCATTGAGAAAAGGATAAATGGAGGATGGAAAGCTTATTATGGGCTTGAAAACAATGGTAAACTGTCAATCTTTGGATATGGGATAAGAAAGAACTCCTCTTTGAGACTCTTGTTACTCTTATTATTATATATGGATGGAAATTTTGGGGATGCAATATCTATAAAGAGACATGGAGAAAGATAGAGCAGATCCAAAAGACTTTTATAACCTAAAATCTCAAAATTAAAGGAAATACACCTTATCCTATCCTCCTCTTAGACGCAAGCCTTTCCCCCATTGAGAGCAAAACTATGACTAGATACCTATTGTATAAGATCAAGTTAAACAATATGGAAGACAAGAGGCTTCCTAAAATTTCTTCAAACTCTATCCAAAACCACCTTTGACTCAAGCGGGGTAGCATAAAGATGCCCAATCTTGGCTAAGCCATTGGGGATTAGCGAGAGATATCATTTCGCAGAAAAATATTATTAAATCAAAATTTAAGGAGAAAATGTGGTGTGACAAAGAGTTAGAGGAAAAACAAAAATTAAGGTATTATAAGGAGGTAATCAAATCTAATTTGGAAGATAAAAAATATCTCTCTATTTTGACAAGTGTAAAGAAAAAAACAAGCATTGCTAAAATAAGAACAAATTCTCATGAGGTCCATAGTGAAACTGGGCATTGGTCAATTCCTAAAACACTATGGGATGAAATATTGTGTCACCTTCGTGACACTAAGATATTGGTTGAATATGAAAAGCACTTTCTCTTATATTGTCCGGCGTATACCCATATTAGTTCTCAATTTCAAAATATTTGTCACATCACCAACCTTCCTAACCTTTTAACTCAACAAAACTATGGTGATCTTGGAAATCTTCTCTTAATGCTTTTTGAGAACAGAAACCAAATTATAAAGCATTCCAATTAATCCCTTTCCTTCTTAAGGTTCGATAGACCAATTCAGTGTTAGTGGACCTTAGTCATCATCATCATCATCAATATATTTTTCTAATTTTAACATTTTCAATGTCAACTATTTTGGCCAATTGCTCATGCATCTAATGATTTAATCCCTTAGTTGTAAAACCACATCTTATATTTCAAAGATAAAAGGAAAAAGTTAGTATGCAAGTACCAATTTAAATATTTTCAAGGTTAACTTAATTCCTTTCCCTTATGCTCACAAATTTTATAGGTTTTATTATTAAAATAAATCCTAAATAAGTTTTTTTTTTTTTTGTTAGAAGTGTTTGTGAGTTTTTTTTTTTTTGTTAGAAGTGTTTGTGAGTTGCGGTGCCAACATTCCAACCATTGGTTAAGAAACCACAACGCAAGGGCATCTAAGCCATCAAAATCACCCAGGAATTTCACCTAGCTTGGACCAGATCAACCCTTAACATGATTGGATTTTTGGGTGTCTCCTCCCGACTAAACACACTGTAAGGATAGTCTCCTAGCAAACAAAACCCACACCTTAACCAGTTAAACTAGCATGAATTAACAATATTAAATAAGAATTATTTACATATGTAATGTTAAATTATATATTACACCCAAATTGGGTGACAACTATTAGGACAAACACCACCCACGGGGAGCCTCCAATCCCCAACACATCAACATTTGGATAATGGCTAGCGCACATATGGGGAAATGAAAACAATTATAATAGAATGATACACCAACGACTAATGGAGTTATGGCAGCGTTGGTATGAGATGGGAATTATGAATAGGTTATACATGATGATGCTTGAAGAGTACCATGAGAGGTACAGGCTTGAGGACGAAGTTCAAAGTTGGTTACTCATGAAAGAATGAGGTGGGAAGGTCATGAAAGAATGAGGTGGGAAGGTCAGGGGTTGGGGGTGATGTTGAAACCTCAGATTAAATTGAAGTAGTTGAGGATAAAGAAAAGGGAGGACCAAGAATCGAGGTTGCATATCCGAGTTGAAGAAAGTGAGGAAACCTGCATGTTATGGAAGCTTAGAGGAATTCGAAGGAATCAGTTTTAGGGGAGCTCCGCCACCTCAAATCGCTCCAACAATTCTGATCGGACTTGGATTCTTCCATGGAAATCTACAGGCATTCGAACGGGCTTCCCTTAAGTATCAGTCACTAAGCGATTAGATGATTCCCTCATAATAGTCCACCATTGTTTTTCGACTGGATGAGGTTTACATTGATTGTACTTTGATGAAGTCATCATAAGATAATCATCGTCTTAAAGGGCTTTTGTATACTAAATAGATCGATTTTGGATATTGAAGCAAACTTAAGCTAATTTACATTAGGGAGATTCAAAGGAAATGGATAGAGGCAAAGCCTGCAATTTTTTTCTAAAGAGGAGAATTTTGCATGATGTGAAGTGTTATTAGGTGTCATTATATTGATTTGAAAATGTGTGATAACTTATTTAAAAATATAAAATCTATTACCATTTTTATATTCATAAATTAGTAAGGATGATTGTTTCTAACTATCATCAATTTAAGCATTAATGGTTTATATGAAAGATATAGGAATGTCAAATGTTTCTTTTTTTAATCCATTTAAGAGTTAATGATTTATTAAAAGAGATAGGGAGATCAAATGATTTTTTTAAAGGTTTAATGATAAAGCATGGTTGAAAATATCAAAACCACGATTATTATGCCAATTAAGCATATTGATATGATTTGATTGTTAATTTATCTTTGATACCATGGATTAATATATTTGTTGCAATACTTTTATTAGGATATAATTTTATTTATAAAATAGCTTATTTATTATTTTTTTATCAGCTAAATTAACAATTAACTGGGTACGTCTCCAATTAATTTTCAGCTTATTCATTAATATGAACAAGTTTTTAATGAGATATGATATTATTTATAAAATAGATTAGTGATTTTGGAAAGTTTCTCTTAATGTTTTTTTGAGCACATAAACAAAATTCTAAAGAATCACAAGTAATCACTTACCTTCTTAAGGTTCGATAGACCAATTAGGTCTTAGTGAACGTTAATCATCATCATCATCATCATTATAGATTATATGTAATTGGTATTGTTATTTTGAAAAATTATTTTACTATTTTGAATTTTGAATGGTTAAGAAATACTAACTTTAATATTTCTAAAAAATATATTTTTTGTTATTCAAATAATTGAGATATTAATATAATTAAGTTTGATATAAACTTTAACATAATATAAAATAAAATGTAGATGAATTTTTTATATATTTATTTATTTGAATAAACATGATAAAAAATGAGTAACTTAAATTAATTTTAGCACATTTTTTTTTTTTAAGACATACATAGAAATGATTATATTGACCTTAAAACTCTATATATGTATGTCAAATTTTAAAGATTTTTTTTTAGAAAATATGCGATTGTAAAGAAAAATATAGAATTTGTATTAATGATTGAGAATTTGTATTAATGATGGTAAGATTTAAATTATAAGAATTTTTTAAATTAATTTTGGGGATACTTTTTAAATTTAAAGAGTATGGGAGATATGGAATTAATTTTAAGAGATTTGAAATTATAATGATGAAGATGAAGATGAAGATTATTAATTTTCATTAAGATTAATTGGTTTATCAGACCTTAAGATGGTAAGTGACTATTTGTTATTCTTTAGAATTTTGTTTCTGTGCTCCAAAAACATTAAGAGAAGCTTTCCAAGATCACCATAGTTTTATTGAATTAAAGAGTTAGGAAGATTGATAGTATGACAAATATTTTGAAAATTAAATCTAATCTAGGTTTAATAATGTAATAGAAAATGCTTTATATAATATTTTTTTTATAATGGTTAGTATTTTTTACTTATATAATAATAATAATAATAATAATAATCTATTTTTAAGGTCACTGCCAAGCCACACCAAATTGGTGTATGAGACCCCCTTGTTTGTGGGACAAGGGACCCCCATCCGTCCAACTATTTGACAAGTAAAGTCTACGGAGGTATACATACCCTACCCCCCTCTGGATTTGAATTTGTGACCTCTTAAGAGGAAACACATGTTCTTGACCATTAGACCCACTCAAGCTGTATAACAATCTATATATTTTCTTTTGACTATTTTTATAATTAATAGTCTAAAAAAATTTAGTTAATTTAAACTTAAAATTATCATTTAAATAAAAACAAATTAATATTGGATACCATTTATGTTATTGGAATTTAATATTTGTGTATTTAAAGAATTTTATGTTTAAAAATTATATTAAAGATTTATATATTATTTTTAAAAAGTATATTTAAAAAATGATAATGATATTAATTTAATTATTAAATTATGAGTTGATATTAAATTGGATGATAATTTTTAAACATGTTATTAATATTTTTCACTATGTAATATTATTTTATAAAATTATATTATTACTTTCTTTTAAAGAAAAAATGGTTATATTCATTGATGAGATATACATGTTATTGTTCATAAATGGACTGATAAAAAATGAGCTTGAGAGTGTTGTTTCTTATCATAAAAGAAAGGAGGCTTCTTTCTCAAAAGAAATCTTGACAAAAACCAAAAGGACTTAGAATTATTCATGTTCCTTTACAAACAAACTAGAATACCTTAACCAACCCAATACACCATGATAAAAAATATTTGAAATCTTGACAAAAACCAAAAAGACCTAGAACCATTCATGTTTCTTTACAAACAAACTAGAATACCTTAACCAACTCAATACACCATGATAAAAAATACAAATAGCCACGCTACATGGAGAATTTGAAATATGGAATCATGGAAAAGATGAGATGTTAGAAATGGATCTCTATTCCTTCTATTTCCTGACCATCTAGAAATTCATAATATTATAAATTATTAGGATGCAATATTAACACCTCTTTTGAAAGCTTGTCTGACTTTTGATTTAATTCTTGGTATATGTGGGTGAATAACTAAAATGAAAGGAGAATGTTTTTGATTTCATGAAAAAGAGGGTCAAGATGTACATTTTCCACCATGATTTTATTTAAATCTCAATCTATCACAGTTTTTGAATCACCCAGAACCTAAATCTTACATATTCCTTTTATAACAACAAACGAAAAAAGAGTCTAGAAAGTGGTAAATTCTACTCTAATATTAGTTCCTTTGATAGGAGAGTACCATACATGGAAGAAATGAGTTTAATTTAAATGAAGAAAAACACCTACATCACAAACTAGTGGACCACCTTGACTTGCACCATTGAAAAAGCCCCATGGTATGTCATAGTCCAACTAAGGCATGGTTGGGCACCTAGAATTTTTCGCTTTGGGTTTCACCTTGTATTCCTTAGAGATATTTAGAATCAAACCCACTGTCACTTCATATAGAATATCCGAGTCCTGAAAAATGCTAGGATTATAGGCCTATAATCCACAAACCAAAACATAGGGCATAGAACCATCACTTTTAACCGACGCATCATGGAGCCACTCCCGAAAACACTTCTCTAAATTCTTTTTTTTCCATGCAACTGTAGGATTAAAGGAACAAGCCACCTACAAACACACTTGGGCTACATATGGACATGAAAGAAAAAAAGTGTGAGATAAATTTGACATTTAAATTGCAAAGGTCACGTTTATTGGGACCATTCCAACTTCTTTTAAAACCAATATTCCAGGTTAATAGCTTGTTTTTTAAATCTATCTGCAAGACAAACTTTCATTTGTGAGGCACATGAATTTCCATAAACACTCCCATCGCCACTACTTTTCTCCAATAAAATGAGCCTTTATCTGAACAATATAACGAAGCTTGGATATGTATTCTTTAGTACTTGAATTTTTGGACCAACAAAGGGAGTACTCAATCTCATCTGAAATCCTTATAAAACTAGAGAAAATCCTACCCACAAAATTATGCCATTATGTTTCTAGATCACCTTATAATCCCAATTATGTTTCATATTTCCACTCACTCCTTCCCCAACATTGAGGATTAGGTACCTTATCATCGAATACAAAAAATATGCCAGAATCATGAAGGTGTAACAAAATCCTTTCTAAAAGGTGAAAATCGTCCTCTGCTCCCATCCATGGATCCTCCCCTATCCTTAACTTGCACCCATTCCGCACTTTCCATACTGTCCAATTTTCTACGAGAGGAAAAATTCTCACCATGGATTTCTAGACGAGAGATCCCTTCTTTGATTTCATGGGGTTTATCTAACATTCCTCCATTGATTGACCTTCTAGGTACTTAGAATGCCCCATAATGAAGAGTTGTGAGTGAGCCTCCATATACTCCTAGCTACTAGGGTCTGACTAAATAGGAAGCTATTCTTCAATCCCAAAACCCCTATTTTTTTAAGGTAATTCCACTTTTGAACATTTAACTAAAGGGATGCCTTCTGAATTTCAGTTACCTAACCATAAAAAATGGAAACTAATCTTTCTGATCTTAGAAAGAATACTTTTTGGAATGTTAGCAATTGATGTCCAATATACAAGAATGCTCTCTAATAATGATTTAAGTAGAACCAATCAACCACCTCGATTTAGAAACATGTTGACCCATACTGAGATATGAGCCTCAATATTTTTATAAAGCCAAATCCAGTCCATCGAGCTATAAGTATTTGGTTTTAGGAAAAATCCCAAATACTTAAAGCATGAATCTAACTCTTGACAAGGGCATGGGAGAGGAGAATACACTTGATTCAATAATATGTCCAGGATATATTTGAACAAAAGACAAAAAATATTTATATTGATGACCATGCTTGTAGATTTGCAATAAATATCTAGAATCTGATTAAGAGTCCCAATATCTTGGTAGGATCCTTCTCCAAATATCAACACATTGTCCATGAGTAAAAGGTGAGTAATAAATTTCGATGATGAGACTTTAACTCCCTTTAAATATCCATTAGCCTTGGATTTGGCTATAATCATTCTTAGATCCTCAACATCCAATATGAAGAGGGAAGGAGACAATAAACAACCTTATCTCAATCCCTAAGAGGCTTGGAAAAACCTAGAAGGAACACCATTTATTAATACCATGAAAGATATTGAATATACACATCCCATAATCCAGTTTACTGATTTAAGATTCATTCCCAACTAAATAAGAATTAAACTCAAAAAATACCAACTAACTCTTTCATATGCCATAGACACGTCCAATTTGAGCACTTCCCCGGGAAGTTTAAATAGCTTTATTGAATGCATAGCCTCCTAAGATAAGGCTACCATGTCACAGATTTGATGATACTAGAGAAACCATAATTGCTCTTCAGAAACCAAATAAGTGAGGATGGGATTTAGTCTCTAAGTTATTAGTTTAGACACCTCTTTGTATATGACATTGCAAAAAAATATGTGGTGATAATAATCACAAGATAAATCATCCTACTTCTTAGTAATTAGAGTAATTAATTTGGAATTGAGAGTGTCAAGCATCTCATCCGAGCTCTAGGACTCACACACCACCTTCAACAGATCTTCATTGATCAAATCATAGAAACCAGTGTATAATTCAATCGTTAATCCATCTAGACCTAGAATCTTCCCCTTATTTAAAGAAGAAAGAATGTAAATGACTTCTCCCTCCATAACCCCTTCTTCCAATAGCTGGGTCATTTCATTCGTAATCACTCGAGGATTTTTATTAAGGATCTGGAGAATTTTTGGAATTGGTAAAACTAAGGGTTCTTTTAATAGGGAGCTGAAATGGATCTCGACTTATAACTTTTCTGATATGGATTTATGTAGGAACACAATGAAATATAGAAATACACATAAACGCAGAGATGCAACGGAAATAAGACTTCATTTCATTAATAACAAATGACTGAAATATGCTTACATACATAATGGCAATAAACTAGCTAGGGCGCTGGTAGCTTATCTCTTAAAAGAGATGTGGCGGCTACTGGCCTCTGAACTGTATTAAAATGAGGCTCAAAGGCCTATTATTATTGAGAAACAATGGAAATCCCTCAACATCCAAAGACCAAACCTTAGGAGATGAAACGCCAAGACTTTTGGCCCCGTTTGGGTAAGTTGGTACATCAACTTCCCGGGGACATAACATTGGCATACGCTCTATGTTTGACGTGTTCCATACCTCGTTAGAAAGATCTATCAGAGGACTACAACTTTTGGGTGAGCAACATTGATATATAATCCATGTTACTCCCTGTTTTTGCAAAAAAGGCCATTTAAGGCCTCAAAACGGCTCCGGAATTTCAGGACCCGAAAAACTGCTAAAAATAGTAAACTGTGCGGGAACTGAAAAACTGAAAGAAGCAATGGTGGGGGTCCAAGTGGAATAGGTGGGTGGCCACCAATATCCACCTGGATCTTTCCTCCCCATTTAGGAAGCAATGGTCCCCATTGCATTGAGTTCCTCCATGAGATGAGGAAACTTCTACTGAACTTGGTCCCTGGTGAGCCAGTTGCCTTGGTGAAGGAGTTGGCCTGCTTTGATAACTCGATATAGTGGCATCCTTTGTTTTCAAGTGTGATTGATCTGTGTATCCATGATCCGATCAGTTATGGCTTGTTCCATGCAGTCTGGATTTAACTCTGTTGGTGTGAGTTTTTCTGCCATGTCGGATGTGTCTAGTAGAGGTGGAAAGTAGGGCTGAAGGCGGTCCACATTGAACACTGGGTGAAGACCAAGGAATGGTGGAATGCTAAGCTCAAAGGAATTTTCCCCTACAGCCTTGGTGAGGGTGTATGACCCATATCGGAGCAGACGAAGCTTGCAGTGGGGTCCAGCGAGGCGCTCCTTTTGCAAATGTAGCCACACTTTGTTGCCCACCTGGAAGTTCTGTGGTACCCGATGTTGATCATGTCGCTGCTTGTACTTAGCATTGGCTCTGTCCAAGATGTCATGAACCTATTGGCGGATGTGTTGAATGTTCTCAATGACGTTGTTTGCCTTGTCAGCCTCAGACTGGACATGAGTTGAATATTCCTGAGTAGCCACAAATGGCATGGCTATGTCAATGGGACATAGTGGCTAGAATCCCAATCCCACTTGAAATGGGTTGTGGTTGGTTGAACTATAGAGAGCCCAGTTGTAGCTGTGTTGTACATAGGGGAGGATCTCATCCCATGTGCGTGGATGCTTTGAATTGTACATACGCAGAATGTGTATGATCATTCGGTTGATGACCTCTGTCTTGCCATCAGTTTGCAGATGGAAAGTTGTGGACTTGGTGAGCTTGGTGTCTAGCATCAACTAGAGGCTGGACCAAAATGTACTAAGGAACCTACTATCCCGATCTGAGATGATAAACTGTGGGATCCCAAAGTGTACCCACACTCATTCAAAGAAGAGTTTAGCAGTGGCTTCTGCTATGATATTCTTCTTGCAGGCCATCATAATGGACATCTTTGAGAATCGATCGACGACCACAAAAACACAGTCATTTCCATGCTTAGTAGAAGGAAGGCCCGACATGTAATCCATAGAGATCGATTCCCAAGGTCGACTGGGGTTAGGAAGCGGAGTATAGAGGCCTTGCTTCTTGATGGTCGGTTTGGCAATGGCACAAAAAGTGCAGGACTTGATGTACTTCCCGACATCTTGTCGAAGGTTCGGCCAATAGAAATACTTTTGCAGTATTGCCACGGTTTTCTCGACCTCGAAATGCCCAGCGACCCGACTGTAGTGCACCTTCCAAATCATCTTGGCACGCTCGCTTGAAGGAACACAAAGGTGTCCCAGGTGACAAACAAGGGCATCCTGGAGGTGAAAATTGGGAACTTGCTTACCCTCCAAGAGTGTATTGTATGTGTGGCCAAATTCTGGATCACTTGTGTAGAGAAGCAGCTAATCGAAAGTCTCGTGCCCACAAGAGTTGAGCACAGTAGTTACAGCCACGATGGGTGGTCGATTGAGGCAGTCTGCAACATTATTGGTGTTGCCTTTTTTGTACTTAATGTTCAAATGAAACTGTTGCAGGTATGTGGACCACTTCTGATGGCGATCGTTCTGCAACTTCCCTTGTGTCTATATGAACTACAGGGGTCGGTGGTCTATGTGGATGACCATTTCCTTTCCCAAAATGTAATGCTTCCATTGCCGACAAGCCTGCACAATGGAATACATTTATTTGTCATAAGTGGGATACTTCCGGACTAAGTGGGATACAAGCCTCACTGGGATAAGTGGGATACAAGCCTCACTGTGATATGCCACTGGATGCCCATGTTGAGTAAGGACTACCCCAATAGCATAGTCAAAGGCATCTGTCTCGATCCCAAATGGTTGTTGCAAGTTTGGTAATGTGAGCACTGGTGCAGAGCAGAGGTGATGCTTCAACTCCCTGAACGCGTTCTGTTGAGATTCAGACCAAAAGAACTTTTCTTTAGCTCCTCCCTTGGTGACTTGACTCAAGGGCCAAGTGATATGAGAGAATCCCAACACAAACCTGTGGTAGAAATTGGCAAGACCTAAAAAGATGTGGAGCTCTGTTAGGGTGGTTGGGGCTAGCCAATCCCAAATGAATTGGATCTTTGCTAGGTCCACATGCACCCCCCGCTCATCAATAATGTATCCCAGATACTGAACCCGGGTCATGCCAAAAGTGAATTTCTCCAAATTGGCACACAACTTGTGTTTCCACAGTGTTTGGAGGACCTGTCCAATGTGGTGGAGGTGCTCTTCCCAAGTTGGCTGAAGATCAAAATGTCATCCAAGTACACCACTACAAATGAGTTGGTGAATGGCCACAAGATGTCATCCATTAGCCTCATGAAGGTTGCAAGGGAATTTGTCAACCCGAAAGGCATGACCAACCATTCAAAAAGGCCCTCCTTGGATTTGAATGCAGTCTTCCACACATTAGAGGGTTTGATTGGTACCTGGTGATACCCAGACTTCGAGTCGATCTTATTGAAATATTTTGCCCCTTTGAGTTGGTCCAGAAGGTCATCAATCCATGGGATCGGGTACCTATTCTGGACAGTGATCTTGTTCAGTGCCCGATAGTCAATGCAGAGTCTCCAAGTCCCATCCTTCTTCTGCACCAACACGATTGGGATCCCACAGGGCGATGAACTTGGACGGATGTGACCTTTCTGTAATAGCTCCTGAATCTACCTCTTGATTTCATCATTCTCCAGAATAGAGTGCCGATAGATGGGTCCATTGGGCAGTGGCACACCTGGGGTCAGATCGATGGGGTGCTTGACCTGGCAGTGTAGAGGCACCCCTGCAAGGGAGGTGAAGATGTCCTCGTACTCCTCCATGATCTTATCCATCTGTTGTTTTCATGCAGCGGGGCCCTGTTTGGAGGTCATGGCCACAGTCTTCCTCTTTCCTTGAGGGTGGATCATTAGGAAAACAAATTTCTTGGTTTTGGAAATGAGCTTACTGCATTGTTTTGCAGTAACCAAAGAGATGATGGTAGGTGGTGCTATCTCTGGTATCCTRTACAACTTATTGCCCAAAGTGATAATAATAGCACGAGGCCTGGACTCATACACAACATGTCACTTCCACAAGTACGGTTGGCCTAATAATACATCAGAAACATCAAGAGGAGCAATGTCACATAATACCTCATCCGTGAAGGGCTTGATGCTGTAGGGAAGGCGAAATTGTTGACTGACACAGAGGTCCCGTCCTTGGTGCAACCACCTGATGGTGTATGGTTGTGGGTGTGATGTGGTTAGCAAGCCAAGCCACTTCACAACCTCTACCAAGATGAGGTTCTTCTAGCTCCCGCTGTCAGCAATGAACTGCAACGGGGAACCCTTTACCCACATCTTGGAATGGAAGAGACGCTCCACCTCCTCTGGATCTTCTGGTACCTCCTTCTGGATCTTCTTGGTGGCAACGATGGCGTTGGGCTCTGCATCAATAATTTGCTTCCCCCAGTCATTCCCCTTGTCATGTTCTGATTCAGAGTCGAAGCATGCATCCAATTCAGAAGCCTTCAGCTCGACTACCAGTGACTGCTTGGCCCGACACTCACTTTTGTTGTGAGTGGAGCTCTTATGGAACTCACAACTCTACCCTGTGTCCTTTTTTGGCTTCATGGTGTTGTTCTTTGCTTGTGGATTTGGTGGGTTGTCCTGGGATTCCCTGCCTTGGCTTGGTCCTTTGTTCTGTGGTTTGGGGGTGCCTTTCCCTTGCTTCTGATTTGCAAACCCAAAGTCTCGCCTCTTCTATTTGAGCTTATGCTCAATCTTGGTAGCATATCGGTATGCCACACCAAGAGAGGAGATGTCAAGGAACTCCATTTCCTCCTGAATGTATCTGTGTAGACAACTGTGGTACTTTAACACCAAATGTTTCTCTGAATCTTTGATGCCCAACTTTGTGTGTAGGGTATGAAACAAATTCGTCATCTCATGCACATCTTGGTCCCTTTGCTGCCGCAGCGTAGTCCATTGTATGTATTTTTCCTCATAGCTCCCCACGGGATAATATTGTTCCTTGATGGCATCTTGGAAATAATTCCAAGTGGGTGCGGCCGAGAACAGAGAGGTTTCTCCCTCATCCTATTACTCCAAGTAGGTTTCCCACCAGTCCTTGACATGGGGGGCGACTTTGAGGAGTGCGAAAATAATCTTTTCTCGGTCGGAAAAGTCATGAACTGAGAAATATCCTTCTAACAGATTCAACCATCTACCTATGGCATCTGCATCTATTTGGCCCTCAAATATGGGAATGTCAAAGTTTACTTGTACCTTAAAAGGAGTGGCGCCTCTAGAGTGGCTATTGGATGTCGATGTGCCGCCAGTGGGAATCCATTGAAGAATCTAGGCAAAGTTGTCCATCATCGCATTCCTTTGTTTCTTGAGGGCCTCCTCGAGCAACATTTTGATAGGATCTCTTGCTCCCTCATCTTTATTTTCTTCCCCCATGGGCAGTCGTTGGGGTTTGCGAGGCTGATCTTGCAAAGGTTCAACCAGATCGAGCCCCAACTCCTTATATCTCGACCTCATTGGGGACATGCAAAGAAGGACTGAGAATGAGTAGACCGCTCTGATACCGCTGATCCGAATTTATGTAGGAACATAATGAAATATAGAAATACACATAAACGCAAATATGAAGTGGAAATAAGACTTCATTTCATTAATAACAAATGACTGAAATATGCTTACAGACATAATGGAAATAAACTAGCTAGGGCGTTGGTAGCTTATCTCTGAGAATATATGTGGTGGCTACTCGCCTCTAAACTGTATTACAATGAGGCTTGAAGGCCTATTATTACTGAGAAACAATGGAAAACCCTCAACATCCAAAGACCTAACCCTTGGAGATGAAACGCCAAGACTATGGGCCCCGTTTGGGTAAGTTGGTACATCAACTTCCCGGGGACGTAACTTTGGCTTACGATCTCCGTTTGACACATTCCATACCTCGTTAGAAAGATCTATCCGAGGAATACAACTTTTGGGTGAGCAACATGATATATGATCTATGTTGCTCCCCGTTTTCCCAAAAAACGTCGTTTAAGGCCTCAAAATGGCTTCGGAAGTCCAGGACCCGAAAAACTGCTAAAAATAGTAAATTGTGCGGAAACTGAAAAACTAAAAGAAGCAATGGTGGGGGTCCAAGTGGAATAGGTGGGTGGCCACCAATATCCACCTAGATCATTTTCTTTAAAGGATATTATCACTTCAACCTCTTAATGTTTTATCTCCCATATGGTATTAATTCTTTTGCATTATTTGACGAGTTGATGGAAAATTTTGGTATTGTTATCTCCTTGAATCCACACAACTCTACTCTTAATCCTCCATGAAATTTATTCTTTATATAGAATCTCATGATGCAAGGGTTCCACATATCTTAGCCTTGAAATATCATCCTCTAAAAATATACCAAAAGAGTTGTATTTGTAAATACTTTTAATTTTGGATTCAATGTCCTTTAGAAGATCTTGAGACTACTCTTTGAACGAAACCCACAATTTTTTGGTGACACTTTTAACCATGGATTTATTTTATACAAACCACCTCATATAGGAGGAAGAGGGAATAGGATGAATGGGAACCCATTATTCTTTTATCAATTTTTTATTTTCATCCTCCACGAGCCATGCATGGTTGAACTTCATAGGAATCATTGGTTTACGATCTTCTAGATACATTTTGAGGAAAATAGGAAGGTAATTAGAGAGGCAGCACATTTCCACAAACGATTTAAAGAGAAGGGGACCACTAAAAAAGGATTCAAAGAAAAGAAAAGAATTGATCCTTTTGGAAATGGCCTCATCATTGCTTCTAAATGTTTTCCATGTCAGAACCAATTTAATAGGTTCCACATCAATAAGCTTGTGAGATTCAAAAAATGCGTTGAAGTAGTCACACATTGCATCCTACATAGGATGATATCCGCATACCTCACTCAATGATAATGTGAGGTTACAGTCTCCACCAAGGAGAGAACGAGGATCACTAAGTATACCATAAGCTACTAGATTTTCCCAGAAAGACCTTCTCTCTAAATAAAAACCATATTAGTTTATCACCTTTAAATGAAAACCAAATTACTTCACTACCAAATCCATTGAAATTACTAAATTAATAGACAATGATGAGATGGTATGAAGAGAAGGAATCGATGATGTAAGTAATGCTCCAAATAGACCCTCAGCATCTGTTTGCACTACATGCGGTTGTAAGACCCTAGGTTCGAGTTATATTTGACCAACAAAACCCTCTAGACATTGACCCTTTCGGCATCACCTGCATGTACAGGGGAAGTCTCACACGAGGTATCTATTGGGACTACAAAAACCAGGTTTCTACAATGGTGAGGGAATGGGAAGTGACCAATCTATTTATTCTTACTTATTAGTTATGTGCGTGTTGTTTTGCCTTTGTTCTTTATTGGCTACTTAGTGATTTCAGATTCATACTACTATTATGTTCCATATTACAACATAAACCCATTATTGTGACAATTGCGCAACCAATATACATAATTCAAGTCTAATCTAATAAACATCCAAATAGAATCCATGAAAATTCACACAAAAGGCAATTAACATAGGAGTTAACATGGTTCACCCAACTTTGGGCTACGTTCATAATGAATGGCTTCTTTATTATGCATATGGTAATTGATTTAGGCTTGCACACTGTGCTTACAAAGATATATCATGGTTACATTCCTCTCTCCTATCCTATCCATTGTGCAGTGCAAGCCTCTCTCCCTCTCTGCATCATCTCTTAACATTGAGACCTAGATTCCTATTTTCAATAGAACAAATTAGAACCATAACAATAACTAGCAGGGAACCCAACAATGAAGAACTCTTATTCTCTTGACTCATTACATATTTATAAATAAATTTGAGGGCTTAAAACCCTACTTTGTTCATCCCAAACCCTATTACAATGCATGGATACTCCAGTTAACTAGTTGTTCAGGTCGCTTTCACTTGCTTTTATGTCTACATGATGATTTTTCATTATGATTGTTGTTCTTCTTGCTTTTGCACATCCTTCTATATTTAGCATGTTGGGATGTCATCCTCCCTTTTCACCCTCTTTCTTCTCCTTCTTTATTCTCTTCTTTATTCTTCTCTTACTGTGTGTTGTTCTTCTAGATGTGCCTCAACTGTGCACTCCCTAGTTTCCCTTCTTCCTCTATGCACATCTTCTATACTTCGGTTTTTTACCAAAATTGTATCCAAAAACTACCTATCCAATAGGCCTGCAACACTCACATGTGGCTCGTCCTGCACCACTTAGGCCTATTTCCTAATTCTCCTCTATTGGATGAACTTTTTGGAGGCTTCCTTGGCTATCACAACTTCCTTTATTATTTTTTTCTCTGTTTCCATATTCTCTTTGACCCCCTATGTAGTCACGTCTATCAATATTTATTCTGCTTCATGGGATGATTGTTTCACCTTACCCTTTGTAGTGGCTAGTTCATCGATCACCCTTAATACTTCTTCCTACAACGGTCCTAAGCATTGCTGCAGAATATTATGTTGATCCCTCATCTATTCCACTTCCACGTATGGATACCTCTGTGCCAAAATGGTTGTCATACATTCAGCTGGTGGGAGTGTGGTGATTCACTTTGAAACTTACTAGGCCTTTTCACATGCTTCTCTTAATTTTTCCTCCACAACCTTCATCTCTAGATATTCCACTAAGTATGCCCAGATTTGTGCCCTCTCCTCTTATATTTTTGTGCACTCTTCTTCTATCTTCTTGATGTTGGTGACTTTTGTCATCACCATTCTCTCTCTACCTTATTGACTTTTGTTGGCATGCCTCGTGTACTTTGCAACTGTAGGTCCTCAATATTCACTTGGAATCCATTGATGACTTTGCCAATCTTCAATACATGTTCTTCCATAGTAGCCTAGACTACTATCGACACTTCTGGAAATTCCTTGTACAACTTTTGGACATCCTCTTGTGTCTTTTTTTCCATGCTCTCGACTTTGTCCTTTTCATTTAATTATTTCCTTTCCCTTTCATTGATCTCATTATTTTCCTTCATTACTGCTTCCACTTTCCCTTCCACGACGCTCTTTTGCTAGAAAATATTTTCATATTGTTTTTGAAATTGATCCTTTTCCTCCTGTACTTTGTTCAGTTATTGGTGTGCTTCCTCTCCCTACATCCTAATCTCATGAAACATTCCCATTGGAAGGATTTTTAATACGTGTGTCGGTAGTCATGATAAGACAATGTTCAAATAGATGATTTCCTTCACTTGTTATTGTAATTCTTTTGTTGGGAACTCAATTATGTCTGCCTCAATTTGTATTTTTTTGTGTCCAACTGCTAGCTTGGTTGAGGTTGGACGCACAGTCTCTGCTTCTTCCACTAGAGTTGTGGAAGTTACTCCCTCTGTCCAGTGCTATGTTGTTATGATATCCTATTCAAAGAGTTGTTGTAGTGTTTCCAACTACTCCTCCACCTTCTGGTGCTACTTTTCCTGCTTCCCCGTTGCTTCCTCAATGAATTCCTCTACCACATCCTGTCAAGGATGATTTTAAGGATGGAAATGTATTTTAAAATGTAGAAACCTTGGTGAATCTTACTAATCCTTCATATGCCAACTATAAATGTTTGGCGATATTTTTGTAAAAACATTCAAATATCTAAGGATTTATATAGTTTGTATAAAATTTTGACGATTTTTAAGGTAAAATAATTTTATCCTATAGAATTTGGGTGAATCAGTTTTAGAATATTGAATCTTTTTTTTGGAAAAACCATGGAAAATTAGCCCATGAGTGAAATTTAGACCCTAAAATCATCCCTGCATCCTATACTTGGTAGCCGACGCGGTCGATGTTTTCATTGGTTCAAGTGTATATTGGGGGTTCTCTTCTTACACGCACCTCCTACTATCTCCTTCCCCTTATCTTTTCATTTGACACCTGCCATGGGGATTCTCTGTTGTGCCTCTACTATTGATGGCCCAAGCATATCTCCTATTCCATTATTCTGATCATTCCCCTTCCCTTCATCCATTTCTTCATCACTCTTATCTTAATCTTCTTCATCTTTCGGGTGCCCTGTTTTCTCTGCTGGAATTTTCCACCCATCTTCCCAATCATTCACAATCAAGCATACATCCTATGTTGTTAGCCTATAGCTGATTGGAAGCCACTGGTGCGCAGGGTCCTTCATTGATTTCACGTACATGTGGTGCATGAATGCTTTGAAATTTGATATATTTATAGGTTTCCACTATTTCATCTCAGATGTGCAACATATGTTCGATTAGATACCTGATATTATCAAAGTATACAAAGAATGTGAAAATTTTACCTTGTTTCCTCCTTTCGTTTGTCATATGACATAAGTTGGCATATCGCCCAGGCATATTACCTCTTTCAGATGTCCCCATGCATTGATAGTAGCCAGATTCCTTCCATTCGACCAGAGTAATCAAAATCAAAAGCCATGCATAGTGAAATTTTGTACCCTTCTCCTGGGCCTCAATACAATCTTGCAAAAATTGGTTCACCAAGGTGTCTCAATTCATTTGGACCCGTTCTGAGCACTTTTCTATGATTGCAATCACTACAACAGGTACTTCATCCTTTTGGCACTTGTGAAAGAATTTGCAGGCCAACACCTGCGTTGAAAACTGAACACCACTATCAATGATGTTCACGACATCCAATCCCATTCCCCCCCTAAAAGTGTGCAATTTTTATTTTATTGATTCTGAGAGGGCTCTCTCCCCTATCTTGTTGAACAAAAGGGTTGGATGCTCACCTACTTTCGATATCCTTGTGATGCGCTCAATCAATGTAGTATCAATTGAAACTGGTGGGTCAAGCCAAAATGTCCCTCCATGGACATAGTTGAGTAGTAAATTCACACAGAAATTGATTTCCATACTACTTCTGAAGTGTGGGACCTCCAACAAGTTCATTATTCCTAATTTATTGATCCTTTTTTCCCACATATATGTTTCCAACAATATTTATCCTATGCTCAATACACTCCTAGTGCACAAATATATTTCCCTGGCCAACTCAAGAAACTTCAGTTCGTTGGTGATGCCAAGATCCACAAACTTGAGGGAAGCCACCTTGCTGAGCATGTCTCCTGCAATACTAACACTAGGTGGGATTGATGTTGTTGTTAGTGGGTATTTACCATCAACTGGTACTTTGACATAAGAAAAATCTTCTTTCCTTGGTGGAATATAATCCTTGTGGAATATTTCCTATGAAGCTGAAGTTGAATCTTCGAGTACTTCCTCAACATATGGTGCCTCTGCTCGTCATTTTGATTGCCTTCGTGTCTCTACTGATCGAACTCCAACTTTTGGTGGGGGCATTGTTTTGTGTGATAGATTCCTTTACTTTCTTTGCAAATGTTATGTTTTAGCTGTAGTTCAACTCTGAGTCACTCAAGTTCGCTCTAGTTTTCTTTGGTTCACTCGCTCTTACATGCAACCTTTAGTCACAATGATTTATGCTTAACAACCTTCGACTATTTTTGTGCATCCTTGCCAATTGTGCATGTCTCTTCACACCTTAACTAACTTGTACAATCTTCCAACGGGGTTGATGAGTGGTTAAATGAATGCAACTTTATTACCAAATCCGTCATGTGATTTTTCCCTTTACTGCCAATATGTCATGATTTTCAACGAATTTTACCATTTAAGATTATATGATGTCCTTATGACCTGTTATTAACACATTGTTGTCATTGTTTTTGTTATTTAATGCTTCCAACAGTCTTGTTAGTGCCAAACTGCACAATTGTTCTTACTGTTGCATCTGTTTGCTTCGCAGTCTTTTACTTCTGTGTATTATTTTTTGAATTTCCACAGTTTCATCCTAATGCCTGATAACCATTTATTCTACGCAAGTTCTTATGCATTATTACACTATAATCTTCTTCTTTTTCTATATCTACTTTTTATTTATTTTTCTTTTTCCACCTTTTATATGTTTTTCTGTGTTTTATATTCCTAGTATAGTAAACTTACTATGATACATGTGTTCTGGCGCATCCTTTATTACTGCATAGATTGTCAGTCATCTCTATAGAGTTTCAACCGACTTCCATTCACCATTCCTCGAAGGACTTCTCCATTCATGGTTTCCAGCTACACAACACCTATCTCTATTACATGATGAATCACATAGGGTCCTAACCAATGTATTCTAAACTTTCCTAAATGCTAGATGAACTTGTTTTCATAGATTAATACCAAATCTCCCATTTGAAAATTTTTATGTTTAATTTGTTGATCATGCCATGCCTTCTTTCTTGCCTTCTGAACTTGTTGATGGAAACATGTGACAAACTGATCTTCTTCCAACTGTACCTAACTGTTATCATCAATTCTCGTAAAGGAGGTGTTTTCCTAAGAGATGGGCCCCTTTGGGTGGCAAAATGCAGAGAAATGGGGTAAGAATCCTCTTACCCTAAGTTGGGTCGCAAAATGCGCGTTTCGTTAAGTAGCGGGCAAATCTGGGTGGCCAGAATCTGCGCGCCCAGATTTGCAGCTAGGGTTCCATTCCGGACCCCCTTCATCGTTCTACCTTTAACAAAAGGGGGGGGGGTCCAGAATTGAGCACGCAGGTTTCGACGGCTTAGATCGGGGCACTCGGTTCTATGGACAAGATTGGATTCTGGACCCCCTTTTCCTTTCTACCTTTAATAGGGGGGGGGGTCCGAAATGGGCGACTTTATGTGGGTCCCCCTACCATCTCCTCACGATTGCCTCCACCTTTCATATTTTTCCATATGTCTTCCACTCCATATCTCATCTCCACTTAGCGCCATCTTGGCCCACCTTATTCTTGTTTCAACCTCTTGCCTTCCGACACCTATCCCTCTTCTTTCCGCATCGCTCTGTGATAAGAAATGCATCCTCCCTCAACCAATCATGTGCCATCACCTCCTCATTCGCTGTTTCCCCTCATCTCTGCTTGGTCACCACTCATCCACCACTTCCAACCATGTGCCCCAGCCATCGCACCAGCCTCCATGCCTTATCATTAGGTCATTCAGCCGATCTAGGTGGCAGTGCGAGAGGGCCTCCATGTCCCAAGAGTGCAGAGTTGACCGGGTCGTTTCCAATCCCAAGGAAGCAGTTACTGAGGTGGTTGGTGGTGGTTAGACATCGTCTCCACCATAAACGGAAAGTCTAGAAAGGGACCTGAGATAGGTCAATTCTTTTGCAAGGTTGTCAGGAGCCTGATTGCGTCTGACATGAGCACATGACCATCCAGAGACTGCAGGTGCAGTCTGCTAGTAAACATGCAGATGTAATGCTTTTAATGATAAGTCTCAGTTTTTCTGTTGTTATTGGCTTTGGGTATATGTAGGAAATTTTGCCATTTTTGTAAAGGATCGATGGTAGAGCTAAGCTCCCGACTGTAAATCTTTAACAAAGCCTCTGGTTCTTTGGTTATACAATGATATTTTGAGATTTCTTGTTTAATGGTGGCCAACCTCCTCCTTTCCTTGTTCCTCTGAATCTGAAAGCCCAGGTATGGATGATCCAGTCAGGTGTTGCTATAACTATATGATGCATGTTTGATTGTATTAGTTCTACAACATTTGAGGTTTACTTTGAAGTTTCTTCGGTCTAAGAGGATCTCATATCTGAGACTTTTCCTCTTCTTTTCCCTCCACTCACTCACCACTATGCAAACTTACTGGCTTAAGTTAAATCAAGACCTCACTTGTCCTTGTTGTTCCAACCCAGTTTTCTGAGTGAGCGATATTGTTCTGAGTTTACTTCCATTCGATCACCCCCTTTATAAACAAATCGTGACATAAACTGATGGGCATCAGGCTTACTCCTGCCGCAATCCAGGAGTGACTTTTGACGCCAACACTAACTATGCTAATATCTCCCATAATGCACCAGAGTCTAAAATATTAGTGATTGGTGCAATGCGTAGGCTAGGAATAATAAAATCCATTGGCATCATCACTTCTTTCCTATAGACCAACATGAAAGGTGTCTGTCCTGTCAACTTTTTGCTTGTTGTCCTGTAGGCACATAACACTGCATGAACTCTTAAGTCCCAATCATCTCTCCATACATTGCAGATATTGGTTAAATCTTTCTCCATAATTTTATTGAAAGCTTCCACTATCCGTTAGATCGAGGATGATATGGGGTACTCTTATGATGATGAATTTGAAATTCCTCAGTCAATGCTACAATTTTCTTATTCATAAAGTGTGTTCCTTAATCAATAAATAATATACATGGACTTCCAAATTGTGTGACTATATTCTCAAACAAAAATCACGCAATAGTCTTCAGGATGCAGTCTGTAACTAGGGATGCTTCTTCCCATCTTGTCAAATACTTTGTCGCAGTGACTATGTACCTTTCACCTAATCTTCTTTCTTGTGGGTTGATTGGCCCCACAAAGTATATGGCCCATTTATCAAATGATTTCAATGTAACCTATGGAATTAAAGTCATTTCCTCCCTCCTGGATGGTTTTCCCACTCTTTTACATGCATCACATGACTAACATTAATCCTTAGCATATTTGTGAAATGTGGGCCACCAAATTCCCATGCAAAAAATATTTTGTGCAATTTCTCTCCCTGCATAATGTCATCCTGCAATCCCATCATGTGCTTCTTTAAGTATCTTCGGTCTTTCCTATTCCAACACACAATGTCTCAATATTCCATATGCACCCAACTTCTATAAATTCCATGCAATCAATTGATAATATTCTTCTTTCACTACCAATTGTTTCTTCTGCATAACCGTCATGTCTGATGGAGCCATACCTGTACTTATAAATTGCATGATGTATGATGCAGACCCCCTACTTTTGCCTCAGCAAGGTCCGCCGACCTCCCGGTCTAAGGATCTTTCTTAACTCTATTGAGATGGAGTATCTCTTTGATTCCATGTTGGAATCCCATGAACAAATCCATAGGTCCTAAAGAAACTGCACCCACGCAAACAAGCACCTGGCATAAGCTTCCCCCATGTGACCACAGGTTGTGACTGTACACCTAACAAAAGGTGCTTCGCATTTCGGGACCTCGTGTGTTCTGCATACAAGCCACCCAAATCTCTTGTGTCTCGATCTCCCGATTTCTTAATCCTCCTGGAGAGAAAATATGACGGTCCTTCTTTCTCCTCGATTGACGGCTACGATCGTATCGTGACTTCACATGTTGGGGAAATGAACGTGAGTCGACTCCAACTCTTCGTTCCCCAAAATCCTGATCTTTGGGTTAAGCACTTAGCCTCTGCTAACTCCTTCCTTAACCTCTTGTTCATGTGACCATTTTCTGTGACCTGGGGCTAATACTCCAAGTGCATCGGGACCTCACATTTTTTGAAGTTGGAACACAGCCCAATGCCTATCCTTCAAAATCCCGATCCCAAAAATTCTTAAGTCCCCTCGCCCATATCAATGGTCACAGTTCTCTTGTGATCTAATGACCTAGATCATATTGCGAGTTCGGGCCTCGCGAGTTTTCTCCTCGTCTTCTCGCAAATCTCTCGATGTCCTATTTCAAAAACACCCCAGATCTACTACCACTTGTCACCTCCGATGATGGAAGGTTTCGATCATTTTGGAAATTCGACACTTTGATGAGTCCACTCTCCTACTCACACAAGGATTAAACCTTGTGAGCTTTCCTCTGGATCCAACGACTGTTGGTCCTTTGTGCTCAGATCTAATGGTTCAGATCTGATCTCCTCCTATGCATGTTCTTCATTGTATGGACGTGGGATCCAACGATCCAGATCTCTCCTCTATGACTGATCTAATGACAGTTGTTTCTCCTCCTCCTGAGCTTTGGAACTTTCTTCCCAGACTTGGAATATTTCGACGTCTCGAAGGCTCAGCCTTTGACTTGTCTTCTACGAGCCCTGAGACTTTGGGTCTTGATTTTCGTCTTCCCTCATGATATTTGGAAACACAATTCAACCTCAGCCTTGGTGCATGCTTGTGCTACATGTGCAAACCTGCACTTTCTCTCCTGATCTTCTAGACTTAGAATAGTCCACTCTTGCACACTCCTTGTGTTATATCTCATGAGCTTATGAACTTACTCAGTTCTAAGGGACTCGACCCTCTGCTTCCTTAGAATACTTCTAGTGCTCCTCCTAACACACTTTGCACTTGACCTCCTGAGCTTTGGAACTTGAAACAAGTTAACTCTGCACATCCTCCTTGCACTTTGACTAGCCTTCAGATGGCTATCTCTCAACACTTCATCTGGGTGTTGGCCTGGTGCACTCCTTGCATAGGTATTCCTCCAGAGTATTTAACAACTCTGTCTTCTTGAGCTTCAACTGATTGGACCTCAAAGGTCTTTGTCCCTTCTATCCCTCAAAGAGATGCAAGTTCCCCCTTGGCAAATTCTGCTCAAACACACCTTGTTGAGCCAACAGAGTATTCAACAACATTGTGAGTGTATTCTCCTGGACACTTCCCTTATCTATGAACTCAAAATAGAGTTATTCTCATGCACCCCTTGCACTTTCTCAATGCCCTCCTGGTAGAGCTTCACATAATCCTCAGTAATTCTGTCTCTCTGTTCCTTCCTCTGCACAGTCCTACCTCCAAGGTATTCAAAAACCTTGAGGGTTCTCCCTTGAGTCTATGATTCCTCTAGTGCACCCTCTTGGCACATTCTTGTCTGAATTCCACAGAACTCAGATGTGCAGTTTTTTCACTGGCTCACAGAGTCCTCAACACTCTGTCATGCAACCCCTTGCATTTAAGCCACAAAGAAATGAGACTGAAATCAGAACTCACAGACATAGAAAGTCTGTCTATCCCTATAGATGGAACCTAACATACATCTACAACATATGCATATAAACACATAAATACATTCATTCATAAACACACACAATACAATATGTAGGAAAAATTGCTCTGTTTGTATTAATCTCAGAATTTATGGTTACAAGTGTTTACAAAAGCTCAGACTGCAATAGATTCTCGACTCTCTCTTCTTCCTTTTTCAAGAAAACTAACTAATTATAGATACAAAGATATTTTTACAAAAGGGGCTTCTCGAGCTCTTCCCTCCAAGCTACCTACTCTCATTTATTTACAATGAATTACATTCAATGGTTGTCTAGTCCAAATCAGATCTAGATCTTATCAGCCTGTCAACCATTAAAGGTGACTCTATCTACTATATGCATAAAGGAATCTATTTGGGTCTTCCAGCCTTATAAACATTTAATTACAATTTGATTTTTTTTTTAAATGAGAGGGCTGACACATCTCCCTTCCTTGAATGCACGCTGAACGTGTTGTCTAGCTGGCACGTTGCTGATGTGAAGCAATGCTCCTGCATCATACTCCATTGCTGCGAAAAATTCATGAGCTTCTGCTCATGAGCTTCTGTTGGGGCTCATAAATGTCCTATTTTCATCCACATTTCCCTTCATCATTCTTCACATTTCATCACCCCATTAACCTTTCACGATATCATTTCCATAAATATACTTGGGTTTCACCTTATTGTTCTCCACTTTATTCATTTTAGTATTTAAAAGGA
>ML777772.1:120237-157009 GCA_009831015.1 Picea engelmannii
ATATATATATATATATATATATATATATATATATATATATATATATATATATATATATATATATATATATATATATATATGTTTAGTTTTTTTAGATATAAACTAATAAAAAAAAATGTAAACATATTTTCTTTCTCTTCTTTGTTTTAGATAAACAAACAAAATTAAAAAATAAAAACAAAATACAAAATTGCAAATCGACACTTTAAAACATTCTTGAAAACAATAATAAATACATGTTTTTACGTTTAACGTCCTTTGTTTTTCTTAAGTCACTTTGGCAGCAATCAATGACCAAACCAACAAGTGCGGACAATAGGTATAATTGCATTTATTTTCTTTATGACTTTGTTCGCATTTGTATTCAATCATGTATTTTACATTCTACATTGCTCTCACAATTTTGATTGCAGGATTAGTACTAAGTTTGATTGCAGGAACAACGATGCTCGTATTCCATGCCGCAGTTATCTTCAAGAATCACAACATTTTTTAGAAAAACATGTTTGTTAACAGTTTGAAAGAGCCGATCTTCATTATACATTTCATGATGTATGTTGTTACACATATATTTTACATGTTGTTACACATGTATTACATGTTGTTACACATGTATTTTACATGTTGTTACTCATGTATTTGTAAGCTGTTGTTACTACACCTATTTGTAAACCATTTTGAGTCATGATATGCTTACCTAAATTACTCCTTGACATTACATTGATCATCCCTGTGTTGAAGCCCATATTTCATTGCCTTATCTGTCATGACTTCTCACATGCCTATCTTTTTGAGTCACATACATCTCTTTAGCTTTTTCAGTTCAGTTTTCCTTGTCAATAAAACTATCCAACTCCCTTTCCATGACTACATTACCTTGCCATACACACTGTTACAACTGAGATCTTTTCATTTATATTCCTACCACTCTTTTTATCCAAACTCGCGTTAACTGATGTGGGATTCCTTAAGGCCTACCTTTCAACAAGTCTTGCCCCATCGACCTCAACACCTTATATAGGATATATACTAGAGTCCATTTTTGAGTACCTAGAGGCTTGCATGCCTTAATGGAAATTTTTCTCACTGACAATCATGGGAATACATCAATGTCCCTTGATCGTCAGATCTTGCATGTGGCTCGACATCAGCTCATTCATTCTCACTTCGCAAGATGTACTCAGGTACCTTGGCACTCATTGACATCAATGATGAGTTGCCTCGCATTGGTTAATGACATTCATCATTGGTCGGTAATCCAATGACTTCTCTTCATGCTCGACACTGACACATCCATTCGCATGATTAGAATTGTACCATCAGGTTTAACAGTGGGTGAAGACTATACACTTTTCATGACTCTATCAACAATTACAGCAGCATGACTACAACTATCTGAGAGTACTACAGTTCCACTTTCACACTTTCTCTTTTCCATGATTCATTTAGCAGTAGTTCAGATCCCTCCACTTCACATTCTCTGATCTAGCAGACATCAGTCGCAGCTACAACACCAGTCACTTTTCACATGATCCTGCAACAACGAAATCTTCCATGCTCTAGCAGTCACATCAACCATATTCCTATTGCATAGTTCATCAACATTTTTTGTAAGTGGAGGTATGTTATTTTCTAAACTTTAATCATGTAATTCCTCAACTGCTAGCAATGAATAATATGGAAAATTCCTTCACCAAGTTCCCTTTCCTTTTCACTTCTATGACTTATGCCACATTGCATGAGGACATGCAACCAGTTCAATTGGGGGGTAGGGGACATTATTTACTATCATCACTCCACTTTTCCATCATCATTATTCCATTTTTTTCGTCTCATTTACCATTTATGAACATTTCTTTTCCAACTATACTATGTTGCACTTTGCTTTATAAGCATTGATATACATATTGGCATGATTCACAAATATACAAAAAAAGGGCTTTCTTATACTCAATGATGTTTCCTTATGCACACTTATAGCATATATTTTCTAGTAAGACTATGGGAAAATTATTATCATAACAGCAAGAGAACAAATAAACAAAATGAATGTTGTTAACACAAGAACCAACATTATTTATAGTCATGGTTGTCACACAAGAACCAACCATAAGAAAACACCAGCTGTTACTCATGTAAATCCCATCCCGGAAACATTCATTGTAATCACTCAAAGCCAACATTCAGATGCCAAAATTTCTTGAGAAGATCCATGCATGGTTGCATGAGGACATGCAACAAGTTAAGTTGGGGGGTGTGTTGGGGCTTAGAAATGTCCTATTTTCATCCACCTTTCCCTTCATCATTCTTCACATTTCATCACCCCATTAACCTTTCACGATATCATTTCCATAAATATACTTGGGTTTCACCTTATTGTTCTCCACTTTATTCATTTTAGTATTTAAAACGAATTTGTGATTAAATGTTAGAAAATCAACATGTTTTCATATATATCTCAAATATGTGTGAGCTTTGTAATGTGTAGGAATATGTGAAGGATTAATTCAAAGGACTTCTCGAATACTTCCTCCACCATTTCAATATTTGAGGAGATAATTCAAGCCCATTCCAAGGAGAAGATCATGGATATTTGGTTGGAATATCTTATCTAAGATATATGAGAGATATGTGTGAGAATTTAAAGGGATTATATTTTGTAATAATGGGAAATAAGTTGAGAGAAAAGTGGATCTGTAATAACGAGATGGTTATCTTATCTTCAAGGCTCTCATGTATAAAAGAGAGTGCTCTCCCTTCATGAGAATTCAATTAGGAGAAATTAGAATTCAATTAGTTGTAAGTAGAGAATTAGAGTAGTCATTAATGGTAGTCACTAGGATTCAAAAGAGAAAGGGATTCTTAGATTTGATTCATGGTTTTGGTTTTCATGCTTTTATTATTTTGTTATGAAGATTGATTTGGTTATTGTAATAGAACATTGCTTCATTGGCGTGACCTCACATATGTTGTGTTATTTAACTCTTCAGATGTTGTACTTTCTTTTCCTTCATGTAGTTCTCCATTTCTAGATTAATTCCTTCATGCAATTTCTCATTCCTAGATTAATTTCATTTATGCAACTAGATTAATTAAATTCCAAGTCATGTGTTAGATTAATGATTCTATTTCAGTCATGTGTTAGATTAATGATTCAATTTCAGTTGTAGCTTAAACATTAGATTAGATTAGTCCCGCTTCAATCTTACATATACTTTGCGTGTGCTCCGTCAGTTTACGAACCCCAAGTTGACAAATTAGATAGTTGGGCAAATACTACAATGCAATTAATTCAACATTAGTTCGGCCCAATGTAACGATTGATGTTCCTTTTGTTCCGATTGTTGTTCCTTTTACAGGTCGTACTATTCCTTTGAACATAACAACTACTGTTCCCTTTACGATTTTTGTTCTTGTATAGGTGTTGCATCTCTGGAGGCTGGGTATTGAAAATGGAAGGTAAGAACCTACGTAGGTGACAAGTAAAATGATTGTGCTAGTGCCTACCTTTGGTTGATGCATAGAGTTTGTTTTTAGGAAATCTTTAGAGCCCAACATCTTCCCATATCTGTTGAAATCCACCTAGATCCCAAAATGTTCTTTGGACCTGTCCATATGCTCCAATGCCTTGTTGCTGCTGTTGCTTCCCTACTGTTGTTGCAGGATTCTTTCTTCTCATCTTCTCCTCACTGGCAGTTTCTGCTGCTGACCTCAACATCAACCTTCTTATCCTCTCAATCACCTCTTCCAGCTGTTCTGTTGGCTGACTTCTCTTATGCAGTCTTTTTGGCTGCACTTCTTCCTTGGCAATGGGTAGATCATCTTGATCCCCCTTGCTGTTTTATTTTTTTGTGGCATTAACTTGCCACTTTGCTGCAAACTTCAGTTCTGCACTCTCATGACTGATCTGCTACTTATCTTCACCTTCTGACAACTTTGCTTCTGCCAGTCCCCTTGCTGGCATATTTCCATCTTCCTCCATCTTCTCCCCAGACTGGAATTCTAATTCATATTCTGCTACAGGCTTCAATGCTGTAGTCATCTCCTGTTCAACTTCCTGGTTGGAATTTCTGAGTAATTCCACTGAATTTTCTTCTCCCAAAATATGCATGATTATCTGCTCATTGCAGTCATCTACTGGCTCTCGATTGTTCAACCAATCCTCCATCATCTCTAACTCCTTCTCCCATGGAGTGAGCATCTTATCTACATGCTCTTCTTATGTTGGGGCAGATTCTGATGTCTTCTCCATTTCTTCTTCCTCTATGACAGTCACTGCTAGATGTCCTTCTCCTGTTGTTGCATCTTTAACACAAGCTCTGGCCTCAAATGGGATGCCAGTAGGAATATCCAAATTCCTACAATGATTAGAAATAATTTCTGATCTTCCTCCATCATCTCTTCTTGCTTATCTCAACTCACCTCTGATTTCATGAGACTATCAGAGAATCTAATCTCCTCATTTCCCACCTGACAACTTGAAATTTCTTCATTGCTCACCTGGTAGTTTCTAAGACTCTTCCTAGGTTCTGGCTCACAGATGTGAACCATCTCCTCTTCACCTCTGAGGATTTCAACACACCTCAACCACATTCTCAACAACGTTTGTTGTCCTTTGGCCAACAATTTCTGAATGGGCCACTTCACCTTCTTCTTCATGGGCCACTCATACATCCAATGAATCTTTGCATTTTGTTGCATTTTAAATGCAAGCTTCTCCATTCATGCTCTTACCTCACTGAGCTCTTTGTCTATCTCAGCCTTGCCATTCTACTGGTGGTCCTTGTCTTGAACACTTCAGTGGCCTTCAGTAGCCATATTTTTCCACTCTGGTTTCAGCCCACCTAGCTGTCAATTACCTATTGCCTACATGCAAACAAATCTCCACAAAGAATCAATGCCTTGTCTTCCTCTTCTCTTCTGCCTGAAATCTACAGATGAAAATTCTCGCTTTGATACCACATGATGCAGAACCCCTACTTCTGCCTCGACAGGGTCCACCAACCTCCAGGTCTAAGGATCGTTCTTAACTTTGTTGAGTTGGAGCAGCTCTTTGATTCTCTGCTAGAATCCCACCAACAAATCTACAGGTCCTAAAGAAACTGCACCCGTGCAAACAAGCACCTGACGCAAAATTCCCCCATTTGACCAGAGGTTGTGACCGCAAACCTAACAAAAGGAGCTTCGCATTTCAGGACCTCGGGTTTTCTGCATACAAGCCACCCAAATCTCTTGAATCTTGATCTCTCGATTTTCGAATCCTCCTGGAGACCAAATATGAAAGTCCTACTTTCTCCTCGATCGACGAATATGATTGTATCGCAAATTCACGTGTTGGGTAAATGAACATGAGTCGACTCCAAATCTTTGTTCCATGAAATCTTGATCTCTGGGTTAAGTGCTTAGCCTCCACTAACCCCTCTTTTAACCTCCTGTTCATGTGACCATTTCCTGTGACCTGGGGATAATCCTCTGAGCACGTTGAGACCTCATGTTTTGCGAAGTTGGAACACAACCCAATGCATGTCCTTCAAAAGCCCAATCCCTAAACTTTCGAAGTCCCCTCGCCTAGATCAATGGTCATGGTTCTCTTGTGATCTTACGACCTAGATCATATCGTGAGTTCGAACCTCTCAATTTTTCTCCTCTGCTCCTCGCAAATCTCTCGATGTTCTATTTCAAGAACACCCCAGATATACTTCCACCTGTCACCCCCGATAATGGACGGTTTCGAACATTTCATAACTTCGAGACTTTGATGATTAATCCTCACACACTTTCCTCTGGTTCCAACAACTATTGGTCCTCTGTGCTCAGATCCAACGGTTCATATCTGATCTCCTTCTGTTCACATTATTCGCTATCTGGACATGGGTTCCAATGGTCTAGATCTCTCCTCTGCGGCTGATATAATGGAAGTTGTTGCTCCTCCTCTTGAGCTTTGGAAATTTCTTCCCAGACTTGAAATATTTCAACGTCTCGAAGGCTTGGTCTTCGATATGTCTTCTATGAGCCCTGAGACTTTAGGTCTCGACTTCTACCTTCCCTCCTGAGCTTTGGCAACACAATTCAACCTTGGCCTTGGCGCATGCTTTCAGTGCACGTGAAAACCTGCACTGTCTCTCCTAAGATTTTGGACTTAGAATAGTCCACTCTTGCACACTCCTTGTGCTATCTCTTCTGAGCTTATGAACTTACTTTGTTCTAAGGGACTTGGCCCTCTATTTCCTTAGAAGACTTCTGGTGCTCCTCCTGGCACACTTTGTGCTCGACCTCTTGAGCTTTGGAAGTTGAAACAAGTTCACTCTGGACATCCTCCTTGCTCTTCGACTAGACTTTAGAATGTTGTCTCTTAACACTTCATATGGGTGTTGGCCTGGTGCACTCCTTACACAAGTCTTCCTCCAGATTATTCATCAACTCTATCTTCTTGAGCTTCAACTTCTCGGACCTCAAAGGTCTCTATCCCTTCTGTCCCTCGAAGAGATCCAAGTGCCCCATTGGAAACTTCTGCTCAAACATACCTTGTTGAGCCAATAGAGTATTCAAAAAATATGTGAGTGTCTTCTCCTAGACAGTTCCCTTATCTCTGAACTCATAATAGATTTCTTCTCGTGCATCCCTTACAATTGCTCAATGCCCTCCTAGTAGAGCTTCACAAAATCCTCAGTAATTCTGTCTCTCTGTGCCTTTCTCTACATAGTCCTAACTCCAAGGTATTTATCAACCTTGAGGCTTCTCCCTTGAGTCTATGATTCCTATGGTGTGCCCTTCTAGTTTTATAACCCTAAATTGCACCATACATGCTTACCTGGCATCAGGCCATCTCAGATCCCTTCTTTGCCAAAGCACTGCTAAACAAACTCTTTAAAAAACCTCTTTTATAAGGGCCCACGCGCTCTACTCCATTACTGCATGCGTGTACATGCTAGCTGACCTAAAACAACCCTCATGGACCGACAAAAGCATGAAAAAAGGAAATTTGCCGATGGAACACACAACTTTGGGAGAGTTAACTGAAAATCTCGGCCATGCATGGCTGAAGGTTCGTCCAAATACCTAGCTTCTTCTATCCTATAAAAGAAGTGCTAGGGGTCCCATTTGGAAGAGGATAAATAGAGTAAAGAAACTCAACCCAATTGCATATTCCCATTTTCCCAACCCTTTATCCATCCTTGTGCAAGAAGAGATACAAATCAAAGAAGTTGGAGGACATTCGAAGAGGAGCCCAGGATCAGGATTCACAGAGCAGTAGTAAGTCTCAACATTGTAAGTTGATTCATTAAAGTTAATAATAAAGAAATTATTTTCCCATCCCACTATATGAGTTCTTCATTCCTTTTTAAAAAATACATGGTGGTACATGTGGCCTGTATAAGGTCTACACGCGTGTACCCACGCCCTACATTCACACAACCCACGTGTACACGCTAGCTGAGGAAGTGTTAGTCGCGTGTATGATTTAAGAAAATTTCTTTTAGGGAGGCAGTCATCCTCTCCCCTATCAGAAGTCATCCTTCTTAAGGGTTTTATGGAACTCATTCTAGTATTTGTTGTTTGCAGTTTATAGCTTAGGTTCCACCTTAGATTGGTTTGTTCTATGAAATTTTCTTGGAATTGTTTTCTTTTTTCTGTCAAAGTGAGTTTCAGAGTCTTCAAGAGATTTCGGTCCTAAGTACCAGTAGTCTCTTCCAGTGCCTGATTGTTTGTCTTTTCATTTTTGAGAGTTTCAGAAGTACATGTGGCCTGCATAAGGTCTGCACATGTGTACATGTGCCCTAATGTTACATAGCTCGCGTGTACACACTAGTTGTTGAACTGTCAGCAACATGCTTGTTGAGAAAATTTTTGTTTAAGGAGAGGCATTCATCCTTTTCTTTGTCAAGATTTTATCCCTCTCAGGTTTTTTTGGTCTTTGTCATAGTAGTCAGTAGCTTAGGTTTGATCACAACAATAGCTTCCTTTTTCATTAAGAAGTTTCCTCAGATTTTTCCTTTCATAGGGTTTTTAAACAAGTGTGAGAGTCCTTTTTAATCTGCTTGTGTGTTATTTTTAGAGTGACTCTTTGTGATTAGCACTTAGGCCAGAAGTTTTCATGGTCTTTACTTGTTGATATTTTTCCTTTTTCTTTGTGAGCATTCAAATAAAAACAAAATATTTTATTTCTTTATTTCATTAAATAGTTGTTGGTTTGCATTTGTAACCAGGAAAAGTCTTTGCTTTCATAAGTTCTTAACGGTTTACTTAGACAATAAGTAGCTCGTAGTTGAGTGAAATCCTGTTTTGAGTTTGTTGTTCAAAGATCTTAGAAAATTTTATTTTGAAAAGTTGGTTAAAGAATTTAAAAGAGAAAATCTGAAGTTGTCAAGAAGTGTTTTGTTTCCAAATTTCTCTTTATCTTTCTTTTCGTCTCTCAAAACATCACTAGTTTCACTGTCATAACCTTTGACTTAAGACAAGCCACAAAAATTGACGCTAAATCTAAAATTAATTAGACTTTTTATGTTTGTAGGGTCAACCAACTAGATTAGGGTTAGGGCCTTGAATTAGGTTGGAGAGGAAATTCTTCAAGGCTATTAAATCAAACATTGGAGTCTAAGCTAGGGAGTGTTAAAAGTATAGTATCGTGAAAGTTATCTAGGACCCCCCTCTAACACATGGGCTAAACACGAGGTCCTTTGCAGAAAGGTAGCAGAGATAACCCCTCCAAAGCTGGACTAAGCGTAGTGGAGAACACATATAGAGGGCTTGTCTTGGGATTCCGTCGATTACATTTTCCACAGAGCTTCATGGGTCTCAAATCCATTCAAGATCCTCAGTTGTCTTCAATACCACTTTCTTTCAATACCTTTGATAGGTTTCGGGCTCGATACCCTGCTCATTATGGTCTACCCGACTATCGACTGTACCCGCCTGGTGACTGTTCACGTGATGGAAACTTAGTTTCCTATCTCATTTTAGAGACATACACAGATGACTGCGAGGGTATACCCTGGTACCTAGGACAGACATCGGCCTCGCTTTGCAGAGTATACCCGGAGGGTGCTTCCGTGTTCGATTTTCACTTGCACTGGTAAGTTTCTCTAGTGTTGGTTGTTGTAACTATTCTTCCAACTAGTTTAGTGTTTGCTTGTTTTATCTTGTAGGGATGTTTTTTCTAGAGTGTGTTGTTTTTGAACGAATAGAATGAACTAGTGTGTCTTTAATATTCTCACAGAGTGGAGGATCACGAGCTCCACCGGTCACGAAGGCTTCTTGGCCTGCTACCGGTTACACTAGAGCCACCCCCACCACTGCTAAGGAGAAATCTAGACCAACAAGGGTCTTTTGAAGCAACCGGGTCATAGGAAACCACTCCTGACCAACCTCTATTAAAGGACCTTTCGGCACCTGTAAAGCAGATGGTAATGGAGGCAAATCCTGTCTCTTCTTCTGGGAATCCTGATATTCCCACCACGGTTTTTGTCACAGGGGGTGTTCCACCTCCTACCCCACCATCATTGGTCCGAGCCACCACAGTCTCGACTGCCTCTACCTCAAGTAGTGGTTCAATCCTATCTTTGGCAATGACCGCTTCTCCTTTCACGCAGAGTGCGACAGGCCTTTCATTCTTAGACAAGATGCCTAACATAGGTACCAGCCCTGTACTATCTTACTCCACTTTACAGACTTTAGGTCTTGGGGTGGGGAGATCTAACGCTCCTCTGCAAGGACCCATGGGGGGCACTTCAACTCCTTTTAATGTTTTCCATTACAGGGGAGGTCATATACCTCCTTCGTCCCCTTCACTCAGTGGTACCCACCAACAATCCGCCGAGCCAAACACACACCATAGTTCACTTGGAGTAGGGAGTCAAGGACCACCTTCTCATAATATGTCGGTAGGGTCGACACCGTTTTCTTTGTTCGATGTGTATGGTAACAATGATTTCTCATCAGCTACTTTCCCAACTAGGGGAAACCCCAGTTATGGCCAACCTAACCCTATGCAGGGTACTATTCCTACACAGGGGGCAAACCCAGGAACTTCTTTCGCATCAGGACCTTGGAATTCTTGGCAAAGATTAGTTCCCTCGTCAGGAATGTCGATCTAGGGAAATTATTTTCACAACCAATGGAACCCCAGACAAGGTGCTATGCTTATGCCCATGGGATCGACATGGGGAAACCCTTCCCAACGTCCTCTGAATGTAATGCACGCCCAACCATATATGTTCTATTTCGGGAATCAACCAATGATGTCTCCTCACATGAAAAATCCATATGCTGGTCATGGCCATGGTTTTTACCAGAACCCCGACCAACAACCCATCTTTTCCTGGCAACCTAGTTCCAGTCAAACTCCAGGCCCCTTTTTCCATGGTTATCAGCAACACCAACCAAAGCTATCCTTCTTGGAAACCTTACATTTTCTAGAATTGACAAGATTGTTGAATGACCCCATTTGTCACGATCCACGTTGTCCTCCTATGTCGACAAAATTTCCTTCAGACATACCAAAGTTTGAGGCCAAGACTAACAAAGATCCAGGGGATCACGTGACCACCTTCCATGTGCTTATCTAATTTGTTGAAAGAGGAATCCATACAATTGTGATTGTTTCAACGCACTCTCATTGGGAGTGCTGTGAAATGGTACATCGAGCTCGACCGCTCGAGATATTCTTCCTTCGGAAAATTGGAAATGGCATTCCTAAACCATTTCCAATTACCTGTGAGATATGACACCAACACAAAATTGCTGGCGAATTTCGAACAGACAAAAGCGGACCATATCTCTGACCACATCCAAGAGTGGAGATGTTGTAAGAGTTTGATTAAGGTACCAGTACCACCTGCA
Organism: Picea engelmannii; assembly: GCA_009831015.1. Classification (NCBI taxonomy): domain Eukaryota; kingdom Viridiplantae; phylum Streptophyta; class Pinopsida; order Pinales; family Pinaceae; genus Picea; species Picea engelmannii. The sequence continues at coordinate 131,077 of ML777772.1, forward strand.
TTCCTGCTTGAGTGGTTCCTTAAGTCTTTGGTCCCACAACTATCCAAAGACGTCACAATATTGATAGTGTTTTTAAAAGATGCCATCATGAGAGCTCAAAAACTTGGGCTATTTTATTCTCAGTCTGGTTTACTGTACGAGGTTTTTTCCTAATGCACCACGATCCATAGTTGATAAAACTAGACAGAGAGCTGGACCACATGTCGATGGTATTGTAGGTTCAACACAAACCAAGCCCGCTAAAAAACTGACAAAAAAAATGCAACAATTGTCTATACAACACACAGCGAACAATCAAACTACTGTTTTGACTGCTCCCCCTACCCAAACATCGGATGTACATAGTGTGCAATCAACAAATCCGAAGGCCACCCAACAGCCTGATGGAAAGAAAAAACAACATAAGAAGGGTAAGGGGGATAAGAAACCCGCTAATAATGCTGGTGGGGGCAACACTAAAAAATGGAAGGTGAAGTATTCGTGTAACCTGTGTGTGGAGGACCACCAGACCCACCAGTTCCCTCGGCTTCCAGAGGCCCAAAAGTTTGTGTCATAGCAACAACCTGTTGTGTTAACAAATCCATTCCAACATGGGAAAAACCTAACCCAAGCCTCTACAAGCGTGGAAGGGGGAAGTCAAGGACCCTCTCCATCTTCGAACAATCCAGCATCCGCGAATGTGTATATGATGAAAGGTGATGCTTTTATATTTACTAGAGCACATGGCTATAGTAAGCCAATCACCTCTAAGAAAGGTAAAGAAGCTGAAATCCCATCTCTTCCTCTCTAGATCAAGAAGAATTTGGGCAAAAAAATGACACACATCGCAAAAGGTGCATTCAAAAAAGTTTCTCACAACCCAAACGTAAGGGCCTCTCATAACAATTCTTTGGTGGAGGATTTATCTCAAACCCCTTGTGCAATGTTCGTTTTGGAGGTCCTCCAGAGATACCCTTCCCAGAGGAAATATTTGCTAGCCGCTTTAGGATCTGCTGAGACTTGTAATCTGGGTACAATCATGCTGGATACAACCGACTTAAAACCTCATCTCCCTTGCCACATATCATTTCAAATAGTAGTGGCTTACCCCATGAAAAGTTTTACTCGGAACATTTTCCACACGGTGGTTGATGAGGGTGCCTCGACATACGTCATGTCGTTGGCGTGTTGGAAGGCCATTGGCCAACCCGTTTTGTCTTCATCACCTACTCTTCTTATTGCTTTCGATGATCATTCGTTCTGACCACATGGCATCATCCCCTCTTTCCACGTGTAGTTAGGAGGGAAGACCGTGTGTGTCGAGGTAGAAGTAGTCGACGCATCCCTTGACTATAATCTCTTCTTAGGTAGGATTTGGACCTATTCCATGCAAGCAATGGTTGCTACATTTTTCTAGGTCTTGTTGTTTCCACATGAGGGACGGATTGTGACCATTGACCAATTGTCCTTCTCCAGACCTGACCCTTCATTAGGGGCATTCACGGTCCAAATGATTCACAATCCCCAATCGGGCATCGTCAACGTAGGGGTTGGTTTGTTCCCATATTTGATGGGTACCTTCGATTACCCGCCTCCTCAAGGCGATGTCAAGTTCGTATCAGACCACCATAAGGTTGTGATTTTCCAAGTTTCATCATTTCTGTTGTAGGAAAATCTCCCTGCGGATAGGTAGATCGCCTCTAAGAGCTTGACCCTAACTCTAGACAGAAAATGCTTAACGTGGACATTGACTTCCTTTCAAATCTATCTAAGCTAACACATGGGAAGGAAGGATAACATAAGTACCTTTTTATCAAAGTTTGTCCCTGCATGCTCCTAGTTGCGCTTCGATCCTTTGCTCCTCACTGGATCCTATGGACAAAACAAGATACGACCACTTCCTACTCTAATGATATTATCTTGAAAATAGATCTATTAATTAATGATAAGTTCATGTGACATTATACATAAACTAGAAAGAAACAGGCCAAGCATGTCATATTGATGAGAATAACGACAGTAGTACTTACAATTGTAGATGCGAATGTGACAGCTTCGTCGAGTCCTCTTCGTCTAACCCTTGCCTGAAAGATCCACAACTTGGATAACAACAAATTCACTGATCACTCTCCTTTGGATGACTATGTGTTTTCTTCAAGATCATAAGTTTCATACCAGCAGTTCTTCCCCCTTTCCACCATCATAGAGCCTGCTTATATAGGTTAAGAGGAGCTTAACCTCTTGAGTTATCTTTAGAACAAGTTGGGAACTTCCTCCTTAGATCAGGGATCTCTTGATGAAACCAAGAATTTGAACRCAATTGCCTCCTAATCTCGAAAGATCCTCCCCTTATTCTCCTCAACGGGCCAACTACTGCCTCAGATTAGGCAACGCTCCCTTAGAAGGGGCATCAGAGCGYTGTAGCGCTTCCTGGTAAGCTTTAGGGGAGAGCCAACGCTTTCAAGATGAGTAGCACTCCTTTAGAGGGGGCAGAGGAGCATTATAACGTCCCCTGAAGCCTTGTAGGGGAGCGCCAGCACTCCTAGAGCTGATATAGGGGAGTGCTCCCCCTCAAAACCTTTGTTTCAGAGCTCTCTTCAGGTGTTAAGAGTCATTTGACTTCAGTAAACCAATTTTCCTTCTTCAAATCAAGCATATGAGATGTTCTAAGTATCTCCTTAGTGTCGTCGGCATGGAAGTATGCTCGAACATTATTTGCGACACTTATGACCAACTTGCGTCACTTGCAAAAGTTGTAAGGAAGATGCAGCACTTACGAAAATTGAGAGGAACATGCGACACTTATCCAACTGAGTAATTTTGACATGTAACAATTTCGCATGACTACTTCAACGATCCATGGATTCTTCCTTCCCCATCAACCACAATGGAAGGGATAGGGCACCATGGTATGTTCATGCCATTGTCCGTGGTAGAGGTAGTGTACTCTTTAGTCTAGCAAGCTTCAGCCGACACTGATCTGACTACTGCACAAGAGTTAGATCCGATCCCAGAGCCTATTTGGACTCAAGGTTCCCTCTCTAGTATCGATTCGTTAGACTTAGTCTTTCCCTCAAACGAAACAATCATTGAAGCAATCACTAGTCCGAACAAACCCTGGGATGATCTCCATCACAGATCATACTTCCTCCCAGATTTAAGCAGAATCGAAGTAGGGGAACTCACCTTGACTATGACTGGAGATAGGTCTTTTCCTATCAATCCCTTGGCTACACATGAGGTTTATGCCGAAGGTAATATGGAAACTATCGCTGAAACTATACCGATTAATATCTCCAAAACCCTTGGTGTTGTGGAGAATGTTTTTCGTCGAAGCTGACTGTTCCCCCAAAGAAATTTAAATCTACACAGACTTATTTAAAGAATTCTGTGACGTTTTTGCTTGGTCTTATGAGGAAATTCCAGGCATTGATCCAAAAATAGTCAAACATGAAATCACAACTTATCGAGATGCCAAGCCAATTCGATAGAAGCTTCATCCAGTTAATCCCAGGAAAGAAGTAACCATTAAGGTTGAAGTCGAGAAACTTCTCAAAGTCGGTTCTATCTATCCTATCCATTTGACCCAATGGGTGTCAAATCCTATTATGATCAACAAGAAACAGGGCACGATTCATGTATGTATGGACTTTCATGATTTGAACAAGGCCTATCCAAAAGATAATTTTCCCACACCATTCATTGACCATATCATTGATGAATGTGAAGGTTGCAAGGATTTTTCTTTCATGGATGGTTTTTCGGGATATAATCAGATACAAATCAAACCCGAAGACCAACACAAAACTGCATTCATTTGTCCATGGGGTACATTTGCCTATCGTAAGATGCCTTTTGGTCTAAAAAATGCTAGAGCTACCTTCCAGTGGGCCATGTCTTTTTCTTTCCATGATCTCAAGCATATAGTCGAAGCCTATTTAGATGATTTAACATCACAATCTCGAAAGAGAATGGATCATCCCACACACCTCCGACTTATCTTTGAGCGATGTTGCTACTTCCAGATTCGCTTGAATTCAAACAAATGCATCTTTTGCGTAACATCAGGGTGTTTGTTAGGTTTCATAGTGTCAACAACAGGGATCATGGTTGATCCTCTCAAGGTTGAGGCAATAGTTTAGTGGCCTCCCCCATGCACAATCCTTCAACTTCAGAGTGTACAAGGAAAGACAAACTTTTTGAGGCGTTTCATTGCCAACTATGTCGAGATCACAAAGGGATTTATGTGCTTACTGAAGAAAAACGTTCCTTTTCATTGGGATGATGCCGCTCAATGCTCCTTCGAAGCGTTGAGACATGCCCTCACAACTGCCCCTCTTCTTCGACCACCCAATTATAAGAAATATTTCTTATTATACTTGGCGGTAGCAGAGTCAACCATCAGCATGGTCATAGTTCAGGAAGATGATTTTCTCTTAGAATATGTGATCTATTACCTGAGCCAAGGCCTTGTCGGATCGGAACTCAATTATTTTCATATTGAAAAACTTGCGTTGGCAGTAGTCCATGCTGTCCAACGGTTCCATCATTATGTTCTGTTTCGCAAGACCAACGTCATTGCCATTGTGAATCTGTTTCAATAAATGTTGAAACGATGGGTAATCGGCAGAAAGATCAATAGATGGATGGTCTTCCTCCAGGAATTTGACCTAGATTTTGTTTCGGCAAAATCCAAAAAGTCACTGGTCTTTGCAAAACTTATCTCGAAACTTTCGGTTGAGTCAGGTGATGTTATGCCCAAAGAATCACCTATTCGAAAAGATATGTTCCTGATAGCATCTTTAGACCCCTGGTATGGATATATTCTTGTCTATCTCTGGACTTTGAAGTGCCCCGCCTCTGCTTCTCGTGATGAACGTCGCCATATACATCATCAGGCTAAGAATTATCTCATCCTCGAGGACACTCTCTATCGTCGAGGTGTAGATTGAATTATTTGATGATGCCTCACTCATGAAGAAGCATAAGTCATGCTTAACGATTTCCATACTAGAGCATGTGGTGGTGATTTGTCTGGGTTGGAAACAACCCAAAATATTTTATGAGTCGGTTACTTCTGGCCGACACTAATCAAATATTGTATCGAATAGGTCAAGAAGTGCCACCCGTGTCAGATCTTCTCTCGAAATATGAGGGCACATCCCACTCCCATGTTTCTTGTCATCACAGTTGGTCCCTTCACTAAGTGGGGAATTGATTACACTACATGCAACCCTCCTTTAGCAAGGGGGCACCGTTATATCATTGTAGCCGTAGACTACTTCACAAAGTGGGTCGAAGCTATGCCAACGTTTAAAGATGATGGAGAGACTGCAACTCTCTCTTTGTTCAACTAGATAATCGCAAGGTTTGATGTCCTGAGAGAGATTGTCACTGACCATGGCAGTCACTTTTAGAACCAAATGATGACCGAATTAACATCAAAGCTTCGGTTGTGGCAAGAAAATTTGTCACCCTACTACCCCTAAGCGAATGGTCAGGTGGAAGCTGTAAATAAATCTCTTAAGACCATCCTACAGCGAATGATCAATTCAGCCATGTAAAATTGGCATGTGATGTTATACTCAACATTATGGGCTTACTGAATGTTTGTTAAGACTGCAACCGGTTTCTCACCTTTTCAACTCGTTTACGGGCTGGAAGCAGTCTTGCCTATAGAATGTCAGATACCACCCATAAAGTTGGCAATACAGTTACTCCTGGACACTTCTCCACTTGAAGAGTGGCTATTATACCTTGAGAGGCTCAATGAGAAGCGTCGTGATGTGGCCTTGGCCAACAAGGCTCACAAACAAAAAGGCAAGTGTTAGTATGATCGGTCCGTTCCTCCTTGGATTTTCCCTGAAGGTGACCTTTTCTTGGTCTATGACCCAGATAAGGACTCCCTAGGGGCAGGCAAATTCAAAGCCATGTGGTTCAGACCTTTCATCGTAAAAGAGATTCTAAAAAGGGCACTTATCGTCTGGTAGAATTTGAGGGAAATGCTTTGGCAGAGCCTAGAAATGGGCTCTACCTCAAGAAGTATTACTCATAGGTAGGTCACCTTGGGTAACTTTTTGTAACATATGTATAGTCTTTGTACTATTACTTTTTGGTTTCTTTTGGTTTTATGGACGTGTCATTTTTGATGTTATATTTTGTCACCGTGGCAGATGTCAAGTGAATTATAGGTGTTCATTGGGTATGTAGATGACACTAGCCGACACACTCGGAGGCTTGGCTCCACAGCTTGGGTAATTTTTACACCTTAGGGCCAATTATTATCTTCAGGAGGTATATGTTTAGGAGACACCACAAACAATGTCGTTGAATACAACATAATTATTGAGTTGCTTCGTGACGCCCTGTCATTTGGTATCTCTCATCTCTGGGTCTATTTAGATGCTCAGCTGGTTGTGTCTCGGTTAAATAGAGTCTACCATGTTCATGATCCTACTTAACACCGACGATTCCTTAGGGTACGTCTCTTAGAACGAAGATTTGATTATATTACATATTTTCATGTTCCTAGGAGATTAAACCAAGTTACAGATACTCTATCTAATCAAATCTTAGACTAACATCTCACACACACATAAAATGACATACACATAAACATGTAAATACATTTTTAAAGGAAAATATGATCCATAAGACATAAAAAGAGATAAAAATCCATATATAATATCAAAATCATCAGAGTACATAGGTGGACGCAAGGGCCACAAAAATATGACCAGTAATGAGTCATGGGGCTTATGCCCTCAAAAAATATATACAAGTAGTGCCCTCGGCACGTGAAAGTTTCAGACTAGCTAAGGTCAAGGCCTATGGGCCCTGTTGTAATGATCAATAATGTTTTCCAAACGCCGAAAAAGTCAGACCCATGTCCGTGTTTCCCCCACTACATGAGGCTGCATAGATGGTGGCATATCCTCAATCTCTGCCATGGGGACTGTGCGAGTGAGTGAGGTAAAATTTAACTCGATTTGTCTCAGAACCCTCTCAGCCTCACCGATTGGAAGCTCTCCTGTTGTTGTTGGTCCCCCTGTGGTGGCGGGTGCAGACCCGAGCCAAGGACGTCACCTATTCCTTGCATAATCCATAGGTCGCACTGGTCCCATGTCTGCACATAATAGACACATATCTGTCAAATGCTATGGTACAAAAAAAAACGATATATATAAAAAAAAAACAACATAAAATTTTTTGTTTTCAGATTTCTGTGGTGAGTAGTTTCCAGGTTAATTGCCGGATAATCCATAGTTCGTGTCATTTTTGTCGTCGACGTTTCGAATCCAAATCGGGATTCATCATCAAGACTAATCGTCAGTTATAAAGCTTGTTGATCTTCGTCAATTAATAGTAGATGCAGGACAGTTTTGAGATTTGTAATTAGGTCGGTTAGCTGTAATGTCCTATTTCTAAAAATTAAATTCAATTTTAGGGTTAGTAAATGAGGTAATTAGGTTATTGATAATACTTCATAATACTAGGTTTTCGATAATATTATAAATAAGACTAGGAATTTATTAGTGTTGAGTTATAAAGTCTAGGGTTAGAGTTAGATTGAATTATTAATAGTACTAGGGTTTCTTAAGGGATTTAATGTGATAAAAAAGGGGTGAATTTAAGTTTTAGGTTTTATAATCACTAATATTAAAAACTAAAATTATAATCACATTAAATCCCTTAAGAAATCCTAGTACTATTAATAATTCAATCTAACTCTAACCCTAGACTTTATAACTCAACACTAATAAATTCCTAGTCTTATTTATAAAATTATCGAAAACCTAGTATTATGAAGTATTATCAATAACCTAATTACCTCATTTACTAACCCTAAAATTGAATTTAATTTTTAGAAATAGGACATTACAGCTAGCCGACCTAATTACAAATCTCAAAACTGTCCTGCATCTACTATTAATTGACGAAGATCAACAAGCTTTGTAACTGACGATTAGTCCTAATGATGAATCCCGATTTGGATTCGAAACGTTGATGAAAAAAATGACACCAACTATGGATTATCCGACAATTAACCTCGAAACATAAAAATTACATATGTTTAACCAAAAAAAAAGATGCAAACTTAGACATCTCTCCTCGCTCCTCGCCAGGAGGTACTGGTATCTCAAGGTCTCTCAAGAAGTCAATCCCAGCATAAGGGTAATCCTGTATGACTGGGATCTATCACGACAACCAAGAAAAAAAGTTGTCATCAAAGGACTCATTCGTCCTTCCTCCCCCCTGTCGTGGCAACAACACTGACCATCTGCATATTGTAGGAAGAGAGGCTTGATGCCCCAGTACCACCTCTCAAGGGATGAAACTGGGCACCCTTTCAAAGAAGAAAGAGAAAATAATGGTTCCAAACCCAAAGTTCCTCTGAGTCTGCGACCGACAGTCTGTCAGCTGTCTTTTCATATAGTCCAATAATGTGGTGCTCCAATCAAAAATTTGTGCATTTAAGAACTAAACTGCACAGTTCATCTGTGCATGGGAAGCCATATGAAAAGTGACATACCCTATAATCTGCCCGATAAGAAACACTATCGCCTGCAGTGCTAAGCCTGAGATCTTACTTATCAGCACTTGCGATCTCATCCTATCTGTACCTACCTCACAATAGAGTCCAATCAACTCCAATATGTTGTGAGGCCCCGAGGGAAATGTACAAAATTTGACTGGTTCCCCTCGCTGAGAGAGGCCAGTCAAAAAGTATATGTCATTGGTTGTTGGCACTAGCAATTGCCCCTCCACCATAAAGGCCTCTGCGTCTAGATGCCAATAATCAACCAAGGCATTCAATAGCCTAGGTTGTGCTCGCATGAAATGACAAAGGAAGAATTTTAGCAACCCACATTGCATTAAGGCAACAACAACATTGGGGTCCTCCCCAACCAACGCACTAATATCCTCATGCTCTCTTTCCCTCCAATGAACATACAGCCTGCAAAAAACCAAGTTCAGGAGGGTTAACCCTTGATTTTTTAAGTTTTTTCCATTAAATAAAGGGTCCACGTGGGCTGTAATGATGACAGTCACGTGTACACACATGCAATTTTTCCTCTACCTGAGTGTACATGCAGGCTGTCGTAGGACAACCCACGTGGACCTAGGGCCGATCTTTTGAGGGTCGACGCCCCCCCCCAAAAATGAAACAAAATGCATAAAGAAAGATTTGAATTGCAAGAGGAGAGATTTTTTACTTACTTGGTCCAAGCATATGGTCGTTTCATCCACCGAAGCTCCCTAAATCAATTCTTTTCACAAAGGGGCAGTTTTGGCTTTTAGTCAATTTCTAAATTAACAATAGTGATAATGAGCTACCAGCTTCTATTTATAGAGGTTTTTGGCCCTTTTTTGTCAATTTGAGGTCTCTTTTGTCATCTTTCTAAACCGAAAATCATTTAAGATGGTTCATGAGTTTTTCTTTGTTTGGATGTTCACGGGAAATATTACTTTGGGTATTTGAAATGTTTTTTGAGATTCGGGCATTTTGACGGTCCTTTGGTAAAAAGTCATTTTTTTTCCCAACTCATTGCATTTAAGTCAGGATTCCACCCCCACTTTCTGCATCTTGTTGTATTTTCCGCTTTTCCATAGGATCGATCCCACCAAGTTGTGACACAAAACCCTCATCACTGCTTTAGAAGTGTCGTAATTTGGTGGTAGAGCCTACCATAACATGGATGCCCTAGGAAGATCTTGGTTGCATGACAATGTCCATGCTGTCACTAATGACTATAGGCTCGGGATTCCTCTTTATCTTTTCCCTGATTATGAGTTTGGGCCTCATTTGCATGATTCCTTATCACTCTTGACCTCACCCTCGGGACTCCCAAAATATAACGGGTCTTCTTTTAAGCCCTTTTCAGACGCTGTAAACATGAAAATATTGATGAGAGATCTTGTGGCCTTTCACGCTCGCTAAACTGGAATTTGAAGTCACATCTATCCAGCGGTAGTTTACCCCTTTTTCGGTCCAGACGGTCAACTGCACGAACAAAGGTATACTCTAGAGGCCTCAGATCTCTAGAAGAGTATTCTTAGGTTTAATTTTAATCCTTTTTCGGGCCTAAGGGACTAAATTTATGAAAAAGGAACCCCCATGGAGTCCATAGTTAAGCTCTTTTGAGAATCCCTAAAATTAAAAAGATCATCGAGTGACCTTATTCTTTCACACTCATTAAAATGGTTCAGAAGAACATTCCCGACGGAGTCCATAGTTAAGCATTTTTTAGACTCCTTAAAAATGAAAAAATGGTCAAGTGATCTTGTCTTTATCACACTCGTTAAAATGGTTTTGAATAGACGTCTTGTCGGTGCTAGTTTACCCCTTTCTCGAACCGACTAGACAACCTTCGAAAAAGGTACCCCATTGGAGTCTCCTTTTACATTTTTCAGACTTTCTAAATATGAAAAACCGTTGAGCTTACCTTCTCTGGGCTCATTAAACTTACATCAAAGGATGTTACCATTGTGTGTTTTGTTAACCGCGTTTGCATACCTGTGTATTTGGTCTAATGCCGACTCCATGTTGCTCACAACTAAGCCATATGAAGCATGCCTTATACGTAAGGCCTGTAGCACTTTTCCTCTACGTCTTGACACCTTTGGCCCCAGGAGGGATTTTTCCCGAGTTTCCTTGCTTTGAACATCAGTCTTGTCCTTTCACCTCGAACTTGTATGTTTGCGACACTCATTCCTCCTTTGTAACGTAACATTCTTTTATTATTTTTCCAAAATTATTGGAAAAGACAAAAAAAAAATCAAATATACCTCAAAAAGAGGAAGGGAAAAGTATTTTCTTTGTATTGGAAGCACAATGATTCGCCCTTGGATAAAGCGCATCCTTTCATTTTTTCGTCAAGCCCTGGGATTTAATATGACCTTAAGAAGATGTTCCCGCTACATTGAGTTGTGTCCTCCTTTGTTTGGTTATTTTTCCAGACATATGGATAGTTTGCGTTGCCTCCTGCCTCATGAACTTATTTTAATGCCATGTTGCCTGAGTCTCATCATTTGTCGTGCTATTTTCCAAGGGAATTCTTTCCAAGCTTGAGCCGACCCCTTTGCAGTTCACCTCTTTCCCTCATGCTCGGCCATCTCGAAAGTCCAATCAAGTCTTTGTTTGAAATCAATGAATCCTCCAGTCTGTTCATCAAGATTCTCTAGTCCATGACCGACGAGCCGTTGAAGACCTCTGGGTAGTGAAGTCGTACACTCATATTACACTCCTACCCAAGTTTTGAATATTTTGAAGTTGTTTCTCGAGCTCTGAAGACCTCATATCCAACCATAAGGCCTTATTAGCTTCTAGAAGATGGATACTATACATGTATATCTTTTTGATTTTGAGATGTAGATCCACTCTGTATTGCTCGCGGCTACACTTTATATAGTTATATGACATGGATCTACAGTGTAATTGATTGGTAGCCATGATTTTATTTCATCCCGAGCATGGGTATGCCCACATCGGTGAGACAATTATTATTCTGCAGATGGCACCTCCCGATTTCTGGTCCTTGGGCTCACCGTTTTGGTACATTGATAAAGATTGGTAATGTATTTTGGCCGTTAGATGCTCTTCTAACCTCACACATTAGGGGGCATCTGTTATAACTCTAATTTTCACCAGACATACTTACCTGACATTAGGCCATCCCATATGTCATCTTTGCCAAGCCAGTACTAAAAAACTCTTCTTAAAAACCCCCTTTATAAAGGCCCACATGCCCTGCTACATTACTGCATGCGTGTACACGCTAGCTGCTCCAATATAGCCCGCGTGTACCTACAAAAGCACGAAAAAATGGAAAGTTGCTGACGGAACACACAACTTTGGGCAAGTTTACTAAACCTTTTGGCCATGCATGGCCGGTCATTCGACCAAATACCTAGCTCCTTCTAGCTTATAAAATAAGGGGTAGAGGTCCCATTTGAAAGGGGGAAAATCATAGTAAAGAGACTATACACAATTAAGCATTCCCCTTGTCCCAAACTTTAGCCATCCTTGTGCAAAGAGAAGTATAGAGAAAAGAAGTTGGAGTACAGTTGAAGAGGAGCCTAGGACTAGGTTCATGGAGCAGTCGCCAGCTTCATCATTGTAAGTTTCTTTAGTAAAGTTAATAATAAATAAGTACTTTTTCCGTCCCACCATATGAGGTTTTCATTGTTTATTACGTACATGTTGATTAAATCTCTAACCCATTAATATATATATCAAATGCATGTGGAGTTCTTTGTTTGTCTTTTGTGAATGCAAGTCAACCTTGAGAGGAGAGTTGCATTCAAAGAGTGACCAAGCGTGAAGAGGGATCGATATCAAACGCTGGAAATAAGGTATGTTCACTTGATCTTCTTAACTACGTATTTTCTTAAGAATAATGGGGATTAGGTCCGGGATGATGGTAAAAAGTAGGAATCTTTAGGTCTTTTCTGCATGCATGATAAAACCCTAAGTGATAGTCCGTAGAGGGATTTCCCACTCACAACATCCCTCATCAAGTCAAATGCAGGGAAATCCTTCTCTTCATGTCCAACGGACTTGAAAAAATTTCAAAACAAGTTCCTTGGTGTACTCTGATACTTCTGTAGTAATGGAAGTGCAGTTGGATAATTTCCCCATTTCTTACATATCTCACAATATCCCCCTCCTAGTAATGGATTCAGTGCTCCCATAGCCAAATACTTCGCGATTGTTGGGCATTCGTCCTTATGATGGCCTTCATTCCTACACTTGGTACACCATACTTGCTCGCGTTTCTCCTTTTCTTTTGTAAGTTTTTCCAGTTGAATCGTCAATGTAGCCAACTCCAATTGAACCTGCACCATCCCTCCATCTTCTCCTACCGGGGATGATTCCAATTTCATTGCAATTTCCAATGCCTCCTACTATGACACAACCTTTCTTTGAATTAATGGCCTACGAATGTGTGGTAGAAGTACTGCAATAAACCATTCTTGATGTTTTTGATCGAGGATATGGAAAGTCAGACTACCCATCAGATCCTTAAACCTTTGATTGAATTCCCATACCGACTATATTTGCACCTGTTTAATCTCCTTCAATTTTGTGATGTACTGTGACTCAGAATTTGTCTTCTTGAACTCTTTCAACAACACTTTCCTTATCTCTACTATCGAGTCTCAGAAATGTCATATTTCCATCCACCTTTCCCTTCATCATTATTCACATTTCATCGATCTATAAACCATTCATTAATACCATTTCATAATGAAATATGGGTTTAACCTTATTATTTTCCAAATCATTTATTTTAGTATTAAAAGGGAATTTGTGATTAAATATTAGAAAATTGACATATTTTCATATATCTCAAAAATGTGTGAGATTTATCATGTGTAGGAATATGTGAAGGATTAATTCAAAAGACTTCTCGAATACTTCCTCCACCATTTGAAGATTTGAGAAGATAATTCAATTCTAATCGAAGGAGAAGATCACGGAGATTTGGTTGTCATATATTATCCAAGATATATGAGAGATATCTGTGAGGATTTGAAGGGATTATATTTTGTAATAAAGGGAAATGGGTTGAGAGAAAAGTGGATCTGTAATTATGAGATGTTTATCTCATTTTCAAAGATCTCATGTATAAAAGAGAGTGCCTTCTCTTCATGAGGGTGGATGAGAATCATTATTATGTAGATTAGAGGAGAATCATTATTATGTAGATTGAAAAGAGGATTCATTGTTATGTAGATTGAGGGAATTGTTATGAGATAGGTTCTTGAGGAGAATTGTTATGATGTATATTGGATTCATGAAGAGACTCATTTTGTAAGCCTACCTGTTGAAGATTAATGCAAGTTTGGATTCAATGATTTTGTCTCTCTTCGAAGTTATCATCTGTTGATCTAAAGATTCCATGTTGGCATCGACAAGGGCCACCGATCCAGCTTGGTAAGCTTATTGTAAATCGTTAGTGTAGATTTTCATTTCATGTATTTGTTATTTCGATGTCATGTTATTTTGTTTGATTTCACTCTTCGAATGTGTTGCAAAGTGTGGTAATGYAGGAACGATTGGATATCCATATTTCACCATACATGAGCTTTAATGGAGCATCCTACTTGTTAATTTAGTTGCTCCAGGAGATAGAATCAAAGTTCATCTTTTCTTTTCATGAGCCATCAATGAACATGTCCATCACCTGAGCAAGAGCTTTTGTTTGTTTATGAGTTTTTCTTTCCAGCTTTTGAATTGAGTGACGATTGTTATTTTTAAGAGTGTGTTGGTTTCTAAATGTTTTTCTTATCTAATCTATACTAAACAGACATAGGAACCTATCTGTTACTGGTGCATATAGTGCATAAACTCTACTGATTATGAATCCTGGTTGATAATTTATGTTTGGTAATATATTATGCAAATAATTGCACTAGTATAGCTTACATCTGAATCGTACATGATCTAGATATGAAGATGTTTTTCCCTAGGAAATTGTAGGCTACCGCTGACATCATCTTCCCCACTATGCTCTACACGTTGTGTATCTTCTCTCACTCTAAAGTTAACATCGATCCCTCCTAGTAGAGACCTGCCAAGTTTGCCCTGTTGTTGTCGAAGAGTTTGTAATAATGCTGGTGTTGAGAGTGGGATGCCTTCGCCAGTGTTGTCAAAACTTTTTGTTGCAGAAATTCAAACCCTTGATCATATGCATTGTTGATATGGCACAAGCATAAGGAGAGTTGATATCCATTGACAATTGAAAGAGCCATGTGAAGGAGGAGCCTGCACAAACAATAGATCTATTGTTGAGAAGGAAGACAGATCGCTGTTATTGATATGCATGCTCAGTATCATACAATGATGATCCTGTGAAACAAACACACAAGATGACGAAATTGTTCATCTAGTTGCAGCGAAGACCATTTATTGCTCTCATATTTGAAAGGCTAAACCTTGGACCTTGTGGCCTTTACAAACACTTTGAAAAGTTTCACTGTGTGATACGATTTTAAATAAATCCTTCACCAGTTTCATAGCTGCGTTGGTTTCCAGAGGTACATTTATTATTCTTCAGTAGCAAAGGCTTCTGTTCCCCCCAAAATGGTAGGTAGCACAGAGATCTCTGCCTTGCACATATTTAGCCACAGTTTTAACTATTCCATCTGTTCATGCAACCATCACATGGGATCTTTGGGATCCCAATCCCACAAAATCTCAATTCATCCACCCCTTCCGATTCATGGGGTGTGTGCTTCAGTTGGGTGTTAGTTAAACAATTTGATTGGTTATCCTACGCTGCTGACAAGAGAAAATGGAGCAACTTGTGCACCAATTTTAATTGATCTGCAATGAGACAATTCAGTTAGCAATAGGGAAATAATTCTCCATATCAACTGGTACTTATATGATGGCCTCCTTGGATTTGTTTGAAATTTTGGACTTCGTTGCTTCCATCCATGATTTAATTCTTGATGTAGACACCACCACCTCTGATCTCATTCGGCATATCGCTGCTGATTGCGGAGTTGATTTTGATGAAGACCTGGGTTCTTTGGTTATTTATCACACCAACTATGTTGTTTCGAAAACTGACAGTGATCATACTTTGTTGTGTGTGACTGTTCACAGGATCAAGTAATAGAAGTTCCTTTTTCATTTTTATTTTAGTTCCTGTGGAAATTGCACTAGCTTGGGTTCGAACATTGTCATCCCTTGCTCCCTTCAGTATTTTTGCATATTTCTGTAGTATTTTGGATATGGCAATTGTTATTGAGGGTGATTATTCTTCATTTCAAGGGTTGGACAAGGGTACATTGCATATGGAAATGAAACCTAAGATATAGTGACTCTCAATTTTCCTAGTGATTGGTCTGTAGTAGTTGTGAAAGTTGGGCTTTGCACGTCCCTTCTCTTGACATTTCCTGTTATTTTGCATCCTATTCACGAAATGTTCGAGATAAAACTGATGGAAAGTTATTGGTTTAAAAAAAAACAAATATCTTTTGCATTCCCATGGATGGAAATTGTATTATTCAAAATTCATTGTGCGGGTTCTGTTGTTATATTTGCAGTGCTGGCCTCATCCATGTCTGGATTTGGGGTCTTTATCTCCTTGGTGGGAAGTACAATCTGTGCATTTCTTGCATTTGTTTTCCCAGCATTGTTTCACCTTAGAAATTTTACAGACTGCCTACATTTTTCACAAAAGGCCATTGATTTGTCCATTTTAGTTTGTGGAATAGTTTTTTCCATTTATGTACCAATCTGTGACCCAAA
Organism: Picea engelmannii; assembly: GCA_009831015.1. NCBI lineage: Eukaryota > Viridiplantae > Streptophyta > Pinopsida > Pinales > Pinaceae > Picea > Picea engelmannii. Next base: position 147,323 of record ML777772.1, read on the forward strand.
GAGATTCAGTCTAGTACAATGCAGGTTTCTTCTAAGGAAATCCAATTGAAACACTAGAGGATAAATGAAGTCAGAATTGGGCATTGGATCGTAAATAAAGCAAGGCTTGGATCTTATTGCAGGGTATGATTGGCATTATTGATAGACCAAGGCACATTGGCGTCGTGGTTGGTATGGGGCAGAAGGATGCATATGTTGGAAGCTCAGTCAAAGCATGGCATTCTATCTCTCAAATATCCAATCGCTAGGCATGATCTGACGGATTCATTGATGAAGATTCTTACTGAGCGTGGGCACTCTTTTACAACGACTGCAGAACATGATATAGTACGAGATGAGAAGGATAGGGTTGGTGATGAGATATGTAGGAGGCAGGAAGAGGAGATACATAATTGGAATAGGAAGATGATGGATATTTGGGAATTGGTAGCCAGATAGAGTGGCAAGAAGATTATGGAGAAAACCAAGGAAGTAGTGCATGATCTGAATCTGTCTCTCTCGGACTTCGTAATGGACAAAATAAAAATTGAAAGATGAATACCATTTACTTTCTTGCATAATCACTCTTTTAATTTCCTCTTCATGCATGCACAAAAACAATCGATCTGATCCAATCAAAGTTGTCTGAATTTAGGGTTATACCACCCTTGTGGGACCTATCTATTGCTAGGTCTATTGCCCACCTTTCAATGGCAGCCCCTGCGGGACCAACGTGCCATTCATCGATCCCATTCATTGATCACTATGGACTATGAGTGAAACCCTAAATCAAAATCTATATATTAAAGATCTGGATCACGATCTTGGTCATGAAATCCTCCTATCCAATGACAACATTCATGGTAGCCTGATGGTGCAGGTATATGAAGGTTTGATTGCGCAATATGGTTTTCTTGTTTTGTTATATATACAATAATAATATAAAATTTCAATTTTTTTGTTTTATCACAAAACCATTCTAATAAACAAACAAACAAAACAAAAACATTATAACAATTTGTATAATAACAAACAAATTATTTGAAAAAAAAAAGCCTAAAAAAATCTTATTTTCTTTGAAAATATACCAAAATAAATAAATAAATAAATAAATAAATAACAAAAAAAACACAATAATAATAATAATAATAATAATAATAAAAACTTAAAATAAAAAAAAATTATAACAATAAAACCAAACAAAGACAAATAAATTGCAAATGGACTTTTTTTTTTATAAATGCCTGAAAACAATATGAACACATGTTTTTTATTTTACTCTAAGCAAGCAATCAATGATGAAACAAACATGCGCGCAAACACCACGACAAGAGGTATAAAAACACATTTTATTTTTTTTGCATCTATACTTCTTTCTGCATGTTATGTTTTTCTTTGCACATCTCACAAGTTTTCATGTAGGATTCGTACTAAGTTTTTTTCAGGCGCAGGGCCAATCACATCTTGCTGCTAAAGTGATTTTCAAAAATCACAAAAACTTTTGAAAAGGACATCTCTTATTGACTACTTGAAGGAGTTGATTCTCGTCTCACACATCATGGCATTTGCAGTTACACATAAACCTTTTCATAAACCCATTTGCGTCATGAATGTCTTCATCCAATTCTCCTTCAAAGCAGATTGTTCATCCCTGTGTTGAAGCCCATATTCCATTGACTTATCCTTCATGACTTTGCACACACCTATATTTCTGAGTCGCATACATCTCTTTCCTATTTTCCATTCATTTTTCCTTGCAAATAAAACCATTCAGTTCCCTTTTTGACGACTACATTACCCTGTTTTATTTTCCATACATACTTTTGCTTCCAAGATATTTTCATCTATAGTCTTACCAATCATTTTGTAAAAACTCGCATTGACTGATGTGGGATTCCTTAAGGCCCACCTTTCATAGTCTTGCCCCATCGACCTCAACACCTTATCTGGGATATAGACTAGAGTCTATTTGAGTACCTAGAGGCTTGCATGCCTTAATGGCAAGTTCTATCGCTGACAATCATGGGAATACATCAATGTCCCTTGATCGTCAGATCTTGCAAGTGTCTCGACATATCATTCATTCGCACTTCGCAATATGTACTTGGGTACCTTGGCACTCATTGATATCAATGATGATTTGCCTCGCATTGGTTAACGACATTCATCAATGGTTGGTAATCCAATGACTTCTCTTCATGCTCGACATCGACACATTGATTCTCATGACTAGAATTGTACAATAGGGTTTTGCAGTAGGTGAAGACTACACTTTTCCATGACTCCTCTGTAGTTACAACAACATGACTTTGGCTATATGAGATTACTACATTTCCACTTTCATTCTTCCTCTTTTCCATGATTCATCAACAACAGTTGAGATTCCTCCACGTCACATTCTCTGATCCAACAGTGACAGCAGTTGAAGATACAGTAGCATTCACCTTTCACATGATCATGCAGTAGTGACATCTTCCATGCTCCTGCAGTTGCATCAGCCATATTCCTATTGCATAGTTCATCAACATTTTGCGTAAGTGGAGGTATGTTATTTTCTACTCTTTAATCATGCAATTCCTTACATGCTAGAGTGAACGAATTTGGAAAAATCCCTCACCATGCTCCCTTTCCTTTTCACTTCTATGACTAATGCCATGTTGCATGAGGACATGCAACCAATTTAGTTGGGGGCGGGGGGGGGTGACTATATTCGCTATCATCACTCCATTTTTCCACCACCATTCCCTTTTTCGTCTCATTTACCATTTACCAACATTTTTTTCTTCCAACGATACTCTGTTGCACTTTGCTTCATAAGCATTGATTTACATATTGGCATGATTCACAAATTTGTAAAAAGGGATTTCTTATACTCAGTGATGTATTCTTATTCCAGGAAGAAAATGGGTAAATTATTATCATAACAACAACAAAACAAATAACGAAATGAATTTTGTTTACACAAGAACCAACATTTTATTATCATAACAACAAGAGAACAAATAACGAAATGAATGTTGTTTACACAAGAACCAACATTCTCTATATTCATGGTTGTCACACAAGAACCAACCATAAGAAAATTTCAGTTGTTACTCATGTAAATCCCATCCTGGAAATATTCATTATCATCACTCAAAGCCAAAATTCAGATGCCAAAATTTCTTGAGAAGATCCATGCACAGTTGCATGAGGACATGGAACAAGTTCAATTGGGGGGTATGTTGAGTCTCAGAAATGTCGTATTTCCATCCACCTTTCCCTTCATCACTATTCACATTTCATCGCTCTATAAACCATTCATTAATACCATTTCATAATTAAATATGGGTTTAACCTTATTATTTTCCAAATCATTTATTTTAGTATTAAAAGGGAATTTGTGATTAAATATTAGAAAATTGACATGTTTTCATATATCTCAAAAATGTGTGAGATTTATTATGTGTAGGAATATGTGAAGGATTAATTCAAAATAATTCTCGAATACTTCCTCCACCATTTCAAGATTTGAGAAGATAATTCAATCCTAATCCAAGGAGAAGATCACGGAGATTTGGTTGTCATATATTATCCAATATATATGAGAGATATGTGTGAGGATTTGAAGGGATTATATTTCCTAATAAAGGGAAATGGGTTGAGAGAAAAGTGGATCTGTGTTTATGAGATGTTTATTTCCTTTTCAAAGATCTCATGTATAAAAGAGAGTGCCTTCTCTTCATGAGGGGGGATGAGAATCATTATTATGTAGATTGAAAAGAGGATTCATTGTTATGTAGATTAAGGGAATTGTTATGAGATAGGTTCTTGAGGAGAATTGTTATGATGTAGATTGGATTCATGAAGCGACTTCTTTTGTAAGCCTACCTGTTGAAGATTAATGAAAGTTTGGATTTAGTGATTTTGTCTCTCTTCGAAGTTATCATCTGTTGATCTAAAGCTTCCATGTTGGCATCAACAAGGGCCACCGATCCAACTTGGTAGGCTTATTGTAAATTGTTAGTGTAGATTTTCATTTCATGTATTTGTTATTTTGATTTCATGTTATTTTGTTTGATTTCACTCTTCGAATGTGTTGCAAAGTGTGGTAATGCAAGAACGGTTGGATCTCCATATTTCACCATACATGAGCTTTAATGGAGCATCCTAATTGTTAGTTTAGTTGCTCCAGGAGATATAATCAAAGTTCATATTTTCTTTTCATGAGCCATCAATGAGCATGTCCATCACCTGAGCAAGAGATTTTGTTTGTTTATGAGTTTTTCTTTCCAGCTTTTGAATTGAGTGACAATTGTTATTTTTAAGAGTGTGTTGGTTTCTAAATGTTTTTCTTATCTAATCTATACTAAACAGACATAGGAACCTATCCGTTACCAGTGCATATAGTGCATCAACTCTACTGATTACGAATCTTGGTTGATAATTTATGTTTGGTAATATATTATGCAAATAATTGCACCAATATATACCAAAGTCCTGGCTTGTCCCATAGGTGTGGCACTCTGCAGCTTCATGTACCAGACCAACGCACGAGCTATGAATGTTATTTATGACTATGCAATATTCACATCCTTGTCCTAGAGATTCTTTGTGGCCCAAATTGTCTCACAGAGAAACATATTTTGTTCTGGGTCCTCTAACCCAACTCCCTGGAACTCACAGACAAACAAATTGTGTAGTCTGTTATAGAAAATGTTTCCTTACCCCATGCAACTTTCTTGTATGGCCTTTCCATTTCCCTATGCAAACTTGAAGTCCATTTTTGTATCTTCCAGAGCCAAAAAATCATATTTTCCCACACATACGTTCCCTACTAGTTAGACATCATGCGTATATGCAGGTTACACCACTAAATCTTGTGTACATCGGGTTTGGTGCTAAAAATTAAAAATTATGTCGGGTTTCCATGTCACATCATGAGATCCATGATCCTTGATCTTCCATCTACTAGAAATGCTCTGACTCATCCAGTCAATTCCATTTGAAGGCTATAAATTGAGCTATATCCAAGCCATGGAGGGGGGGAGAATTCAACTTTTCAGAGCAAAGAAACTTTGGAGAAATTGCACTTCACATTGAGTCTGCATCCCTTTATCCTTGAAAGTCCAAACACATTGTTCATCCCCCAGGCTCTTCCTTCTTTGATGGAGAACCTCATTGTCTCCTTTATATGATCTTGCCTTTAGTGGAGGATTCAAGTGGTGGAGGACCAACTGGAAGGGACTTAGTTTCTCGGTTCCGATATGTGCCGGTACAGAAGTTTGTCACATATGTACTTTTGTTGATTATTTTAATAGAAACACTCTTTTCTTGTCTAATTGATATCTTGCAAATATTTGAATTGTTATTCCATCGGTGTATTTGTCATGTATGCTAATGGATTATGATATTTCATATGCTAACATTATATATTATCACCATATGCTTGCGTATCTTGATTTTTAAGAACAAGTTATAGGTATAAAGATTTGAGCTGTGTGCGCAACAATGGTCTTCATCTAACATCCAGACGAGGTAGGCTCTTGATATTGTCATGTTAGCATTTTAATTTATATAGAATACTTGGGATTAGAGTTTATTTCCACGTGTCATTCCATCTGTTGTGGTTTACCCCATTCCATAGAGAGATTTTCCTTCTAATAGAATTAACGACCATACTGGGGACTATATCTTTTGTTTTGGGTTTTGGAGTGTTTTTCTCCTTGAATTTATCTCTGTTAGCCTAAGTTTCCTTGTCACTTGATTGCAAAGATAGCCCTCTAATACCTTCTTAGCATCCGAGATATTTCAGGTGATCTATTCATATTTGGGGGTCTTGCTAGTACATTTACCTCTTTGAGAGGCAGTGCTTTCAATATTTCAGGCTTTGTTACTCTGCCCATATAGTGGACCTGACTTACGACTGTTCTCATATGCATTGGCTACATCATGGTGTCTCTAGTTGCTTGACATAGGTAGCCACATAGGTTACTTGTAGGGGTTATTCTACAAGTACCCTGAGCTAGATAAGGGTCAGACACCACACAACCTTTATGGAGGATTACCTCTCTAGGTGATCCAGGTGGATATCGATGGACATACACCTTTTCCAACAGGCTCAAAATAGTTTTCTAGCAATTTTGGTAATTTACTATTTTTAGCAGCTTTTCAGGTCCTGAAACTTCCGGAGTCATTTTGAGGTGCTAAACGATGTTTTTTGGGAAAACAAGGAGCAATATGGAAATTCCTCCAATATTTCCATCAAAATGAATCTCCTCGAAGATACCTTTCCAACGGGCCATCATGCACCTAAAACAGAGAATGTATGCAAAATTTACGACCACGATAAGTTGATGTACTAACTTACCCAAACGAGGCCCACATGACTTTTGGCGCTTCATCTCCTAGGGCTAGGTTTCTAGATGTCTAGGTTTTTTGGAATTCCTGTTTATTGTAAAATTCCTTCAAAGCCTCATTATAATCGTCTTCTTGCAAATGAGCACAACCGACACATCTCTTCTCAGAGATAAGCTACCACCATTCCATCAAGCTTGTTTCTGCTACATTTTATAGTTTCAACTTATTTCCTTATCGAATAGAAAACCAATTTTACTCTATCTCTATTATTTTGTGTTAAGAACCGGTTAGTAATCTGTAGTCATTTCATTCTTCTCATAAATCTAGATCAGTCGTATCAGAGCGGTTTGCTCCTTGTCATCTTAATGCATGTCCCCAATGAGGTCGAAGTACAAAGAGTTGGGTCTCGATCTTCTTTCTCTTGAGGAAAAAAGATCTCGCACACCCAAGTGACCTCTCATGGTAGGAGAAAAGTAAGATGAAGGGATAGGAGATCCTTTCAAACTGTTGATTGAGGAATCCCTCACGCAACAGAGTAATGTGATGATGGATAGTTTCACGCAAATCCTTCGATGTCTACCAATAGGTGATGCATATTCTTCGAGCGGAGGCATCACCCCCTTCAAGGTACAAATAAACTTTGATATTACTATATTTGAAGGTCAGATAGATGGAGATGTTGTAGACAAGTGGTTGAATCTACTAGAAGGGTATTTTTCTATCCATAACTTTTTGAATAGAGAAAAGATTACTTTTGTGCTCCTCAAAGCCGTTCCCCATGTCAAAGATTGGTGGGAAACTTTTTGTGAGGAAAAGGAAATAGAGGAACCCTCATTATTTATAGTCATGACCACCTGGGAATCCTTCAGGGATGCTATTAAGGAACAATACTACCCTATAGGAAGTTATGATGACTTGTATACCAAATGGACCACACTGTGGCAAAAAAGAGACCAAGTAGTTCTAGATTTCACAAATATCTTCCATACCTTGTGCACCAAGCTATGTATCAAAGATTCAGAGTGACATATGGTGCTCAAGTATCATGGTGCTCTGCATATATACATCCCAACTAAAATGGAATTTTTGGACATCTCATCCTTGGGTGCGACTTACCGATATGCCATCAAAATCGAGCAGAAGCTCAAACAAAAGATGCGACAATTTGGGCCTGGGAACCACTCGCAACAAAAGCCAAGAAAGGGCAGCCCCAACCCACAAAACAAAGGACATAGAAAATATGGATAGTATCAGGACAACCAGTCCAAGCCACAAGCAAAGAAGGACATCGAAAAGACAAAGAAAGATACCGGGAAGTGGTGTGACTTCCATAAGATCCCTTGGCATAACACTGTTGACTGTCACTCAAAGAAGTTGTTGGTGACCGAATTGAAATCCTCTGAATCAGATGCAGGTTCTGACTCTGGGCCAAAACCAGAAAGGGGAATATAGATCATTGACGCGGAACCTAGTGCCATCGTTTCTACCACCAAGATCTAGCCTGGTGAACAGGACGAGCTAGAAGAATGAGAGAGTCTCTTCCATTCACAGATGTGGGTAAAAGAAACCACACTACACTTCATCGTTGATAGAGGTAGCTAGAAGAAACTCATCTCAGTAGAGGTTGTGAAGCAGCTGGCCCTGCCAACAATGCCGCACCCACAACTCTACACCATTGGATGGCTCCACCAAGGAAGCGATCTCCGCATCATCCAATAGTGCCGAATTTCGTATGACATCAAGCCCTTCAAAGACGAGGTATTGTGTGATGTTTATCCTCTCGAAGTTTGTGATGTTCTTTTGGGCCAACCTTGTTTATGGAAACTTCATGTTGAATATGAGTCTAGGCCTCGTAGTGTTATTATTACTTTGAATAGGAAATTGTACAGGATACCCGAGGCAGTCCCACCTAGTGCTATTTCCTTGATCTATGCTAAGTAATGCAGGAAGGTCATCTCTCAGATAGGGAAGTTTTTCTTTGTTGTGATTCACTCTCAGAATAAGCGAAAGATCACAGCCACATCCAAGGTCTCTGCGACCAACCTCTCCACACAGTAGAAGCAAGTAGATAAGGTCATGGAAGAATACTCAGATATCTTCTCCTCATCTACCGGGGTACTGTTGGATTACTGAGAGGGGGGTGAATCAGTAATAACGTAATTATAATCCTTTTTTCTTCAAATGTTATATCAATGTAGAATTATTATCCAATAATGAGCAGTAATAAATAAACAATCACACACATGCACAGTACACCAATGTTTTAAGTGGAAACCCAAATCAAGAGAAAACCATGAAATGATTTTTCTTATATGTCTTGAAGAATTACATTCATTGGAAGCACCAACTTCCTTTTTTTTCCAGCTGCAACTGGAAGGAGGCTCCAACCCCCTAGTTTCTCAGGCTACAACCTGAGGGAAGCTCCAACTCCCCAATTCCCTGGCTACAACCAGAAGGAGGCTACAACCCCCTATGTTCTCCAGCTACAACCGGAAGGTGGCTAAAACCACCTTTCCTTTCCCTGTCTTGCCACCCTGAAGTAGAAGTAGAATGATGGAACCACTGTCACACTATCACTGTGAGATATACCGTTGTAAACTTGTACCAATAAATCTAAACCATGCATCAACCTGTACCTCAACCTGTAATAAACCTGTACCATAAACAAGTGCATCAACCATGCACCAGCCTGTAATCAACCTGTACCATAAACAAGTGCATCAACCATGCACCAACATGTAATCAACATGTACCTTAAACAAGTGCATCAACCATGCACCAACCTCAACAAAAATCCCTCATCAATTTCATCATCCAAATCTGATTTTTAACTCTGTAATAGACCTGGTGTATATGATCACATTCCTACAAACCTTCCTTAACTTTTAAAAACAAAAGACTGGCATTTTCATCAAACTTGTTTTTGGTCTCACATGCCTAGTTTTGGATTAGTCAACAACCCTTACTTGAAGTAATCATAACTTTGAACCTGTAATGTATAAAGATCTGAAACTGATAAAAAAATTTATTCAGTGTTTTTTATGAAATTACTCCAAGTGGCACTACTTGGAACCTCTCAGAAAAGTAGTTATAGTAAAAATGGCATACCTTGCTGAATTCTGGCTTATTCTAGAGAGCGACCTTATAGAGAGTGCCCCACACAAAATATTTGATGAAATGATCTGAAACTATTACAAAGAATAATACAGCCTTTACCCTAACCAAAACATTTGGTCTCACTGAATTTGGATCTGTTATGAAGAAGTTATGACATTTTTACCCAAAACACCTGATTTTGACTAGTTTCAGGACTGGCCACAAACCCTATTTTCCACAGAGTGTAACTCCCAAAATACAACGACCCACAAG
>ML777772.1:176766-189344 GCA_009831015.1 Picea engelmannii
AAATGGTGTCATTTTTGTTGCAGTATGAAAGGAAGTGTTATACCACCATTCTGCCAAGGGTAACCATTTGAACCATTGTGTTTGTTTATCAGAGACAAAGCAACGAAGGTAGCCTTCCATACATTTTTTCACTATCTCAGTTTTTCCATCAGATTGAGGATGATAGGATGAGCTATGAGCCAATTGAGTACCCAGAAAAGAAAATAATTATGACCAAAAATGTCCAGTGAAGATGGGATCTCTGTCACTTAAAATAATCTTTGGGCTTCCATGTAGCTTTTGAACTATCTCCATGAATGCGGTGGCAACTATACTAGCTTTGAAGGGATGTGAGAGTGCACAAAAGTGTGCGTACTTGGTCAGTCTATCAACAATGACCATGATGACACTCTTTCCTTCAGACTTCAGTAACCCTGTGATGAAATCCATGGAAACCTCCTCCCAACACTGACTTGGGATGGCTAATGGTTGTAAAATACCTAGTGTCTTAATTCTTTCCACATTAGTTTGTTGGAAAACCAAGCATTTTTCCACAAACCTTTGAACATCAGTTTTAAGGCCATCCCAAAAAAATTCCTTCTTGACCCTATGGTAGGTTTTTAAAAATCCTGAGTGCCTTCCTACTGGAGAGGTGTGAAATTCCAATAGTACCTTTTGTTTGAGTTGGGAGTTCTTACATAAATATAAGTGATCTTTGTACCATAGTGAATCATTTTTCCATGTAAATGTATCTGATGTACTGGAATCCTGCTACAGACATTGAATGAGAGTCCACACTTTTTCGTCATTCTTCCACTCATCCCTTGCTTCTATTATCCAATCAGGTTGGATGATCAAGATAGCACAGAGAAAGGCCTCAACATCTTCATCCTTCCTTGAGAGTGCATCTGCCACAACATTTTGCTTCCCTTTTTTATAGACTATTTCAAAATCATAACCCAATATCTTGGTTACCCAATTTTTTTGTTCTTCTGAAGATAGTCTCTGTTCCAAGAAGTATTTAAGACTATCATGATCTGTTTTGACATTGAAGTGCCTACCTATTAGGTAAGGACACCACTTCTTCAATGCATGTAGTATTTCCATCATGTCCTTCTCAAAAATGGGTTTGTGTAAGTCCTTTCCCTTGAGTGGTCGAATTTCAAAATCCATGGGCCTTCCTTCTTGCATCGGGACAACACCAATTCCATTTCCTGAGGCATCACATTCCATAATAAAGGTTTTTGTGAAGTCTGGAGTGGTCAAGACATGAGCTTTGCACATCACCTCTTTAATTTGTTCAAAAGATTCAGTTTCCTTTGGAGTCCATGAAAATGCATCCTTCTTAGTTAGTGTCATTAAAGGTGTTTCTATTCTTCTATTGTGTTGAACAAACTTGTGGTAGTAGCCTGTCAAACCCAAAAATCCTCTAAGATTCTTCAATGTTTTTGGAATCGGCTAGTCCATCATGGCCTTAATATTGTTAGGGTCTACCTTGACACCTTCATGAGATACAATATGAACCTAATACTCTACCTCCTTCACTCCAAAGAAACATTTGGATGGTTTGGCATATAGTTATTGCTCCTTTAGTAATTGTAGCACCTTGTCAACATGTTGCACATGATCCTCCCAAGACTTGATATAGATTAGTATATCATAAAAAAATAATAACACAAATTTTTGAACAAAGGGATTGAAAATGGAATTCATCAACCCTTGGAATGTGGAAGGTACATTTTTAAGGCCAAAAGGCATGACCAAAAATTCATAATGGCCTTCATGAGTTTGGAATGTTGTTTTTGGGATATCTTCTTCCTTCATTCTAATCTGATGATACCTTGAATGAAGATCCAACTTTGTGAAATAGATTTCTCCATGTATTTCATCTAACAATTCATCAATGATGGGAATGGGAAACTTATCTTTAATAGTGATCTTGTTGAGCTCTCTATAATCTGGACACATACACCATGGGCCATATTTCTTGAATACCATTACCACCGGTGTAGAGTAAGAACTTTGGCTAGGTCTAATAATGCCAACCTCTAACATTTCTTCAACCATGCTCTCAATTTCACTCTTATGGGCATAAGGGTATATGTATGGCCTGATGTTAGGAGGAACACTCCCAGGAATTAGGTGAATATCATGATCATGATTTCGAGTGGGTGGAAGACCTTTGGGAATATCTTCAAATACTTTGGAATTCTTATCAATGATCCCTTGGAGATCTATAGGAATAGATGGCTTAGATGTTTGAACATCTAGTGAGCATAGTTGTGCAATAACACCATGATGCCCCTTTTTCAATAATTTTTCTATGCCATTAGAGCTTATCACCTTACCGAGTTTCCCTGTGATACCTCTTAACTCAATTTCTTTTCCTTCCAATGAAAATTTCATGAAAAGTTCTTGAAAATTAAAAGCCATTGTTCCTAATGATTGTAACCATTGGATTCCTAGTACAACATCAGCACCACCCATGGGTATATAAATCAATGGAATATTCATTAAATATTCCCCCATAGTAAGATTGTTCTTATTGCATTTTCCGGAGTAATTGATATTTCCTCCATTTGAAATCATTACTTGAAACTCTAGTGTTGGATATACAAAGAAATTGAGATCTTTCGCTAATTTATAGTGAATGAAATTATGAGTACTGTCAAAATCAATTAGGACTATTACCTTTTTATGTTTGATATATCCTTCGATCTTGAGGGTTTGAGGAGTGCTAATTCCAGCCAATGCATTACACGATATTGTGGGAGTCAACTCTTCAGACGAAATTTCTTCTACATTTTCATTTTGAGATGGTTCTTGTTCTTGTTATTCTTCCTCTTCACAATCTATGTAGAATAATTTCTTCTCACCACACTTATGTCCCTTATTGTAATTGTTGTCAAAATTAAAGAATAAACCTTTTGCTTTTCTTTCCTCCAATTGTCGAGGTGTCAAACTTGTAGGTTGAGGTGTTTTAGAAGAAGGGGCATTATTCTCTCTATAGATGTTAGGATTGGTCCTTTTAGTAGCCATAGCCATATTTTTACTTTCAACATTTATTTCCACCCTAAATGCATTCTCCAATGATTTGGGTTCCCAAAGGAGAACCTCATGTTGAATGTTATATCTTAAAGTTGCTATGAATACATCAATCAAGTTCTCATCTAGAATATATGTTACCTTTATATTCAAACTTTGGAAGTTCTCAATGTGCTCTCTAACTGAACCCTTTTGCTTGAGATTTATCAATTGGCTAAATAAGGTATTTCTCCTTATATCCTCATAGTGTGCTATCATTTCTTCTGTGAAAATTGTCCAAGTGACGAGTGATTTGCGAGAACAAAGCCATCTATACCATACAAATTGATTGGGTTCTAAATATAACTAAGCAATTCATACTTTTTGTGTATGTGAAACATTTTGTAGATCAAATAATTTCTCCATCTAAAGTATCCATGTGATAGGGCCCTTTTGATCAAACTTCCTCATATCGATATTAGGAACACAATTGGTATTCAACCCAAAGTTAGAGTTTCTCCATTCTTGATTCACCTTCCTTGTGTCCTCATCATGAATTTCATGGGATACATTTTCACTTTCAGGTGTCCTCTCTATTACGAAATTTTTCAATCCTTCCATGATCTCCTCTTTTGAATGATCCATCTTTGCCTCCAACTTAGCTTCCATCTCTTATAGTTCATCTTTTGTTACTATCTTCTTTTGTAAATCATTTATGTCCCTACGCATTTCTTCACCTTCATCAAGAGTCCAAGTAGGATTGTCTGGAGGCTTATTTGGTGTAGAAGTTCCCTTGTTTGGTGGCATGTTGGGCAAGTATCACTTGAAACCTTGATTTTGAGGTGGTTCTGCTAGACAATATGACTTTTATTGTATCTACAAAATTTAGGCCCTTCTGAGTATGAAATTGTTTTTTTATAGGTCTCTGATATGTGTTCTCTGCAATTCCACAAGTCTGATCAAAATTGGATGTGCCAAGTGGAATTTACGGTAACTTCCCCACAACTTGCTAACTTTTATTCTTTCCATGAGATCTCACTTGTATAGCATGCCCCACAAAAAATAATTGATATAAAATTCTGAAACTCATACCAAAACTACTACGTTGTGTCCACTATCCGACGCAACTGGTCTCACTCAATTTGGATACTCTAGGAAGAAGTTATTATTGTTTTACCTGGAACACCTTCTTGAGACTAGTCAATAGGACTAGTCAGATACCCTATCTTCCATAGGGTTTATATACAAATTTAAGATGACCCAAAAGCTGAAATTGTTACCATAGATAAATTACTAATTTATATGAATATCCTCTTAAGTTCAGGGTATGAAACATTACAGATTTTTTTTTATAGAGAAAATTCTATAATGACTCAATTCAAGATGATTAGAGAACCTTATCTTATAAAGGATGTATCTCGGAAAGTATAAGGAATTAGGAGCTGAAATTTTAAACCGACGTACCTTGATCTGTCTAATAAATATCCTCCAAGACTTTCCTTATGAATCGTTGTATAAAAAAAGTTATAGAGAAAATTCCAAGGTGTCTCAGATGTAACAGCGAAACCCCAAGACCTTGAGCTCTGATACCATATGTTAGGAACCAAATATCAATATAGCATAGAACAACCTCAGACTAAGTACTCAGCACCTTGAAAAAGAGATAAATTTAGATAATAAGCCTCTTTGAGGGGGCTACCTCCTTATTCCGACATAAATGTTCAATTAAAAGATTATTCAAAATAAAAATGTTTCCTTGGTATATATAGGAGGCTAGGAGGTATAATTACAACTAATGGACTAAAGTCGACATAAATAAAATAACATTACCAATATAATATGCCCCAATTAAGGGGTAATGAGCCACTATTTAGGGCTTAACACAAATCCACCTAGTTCATTGAGTGGATCTAGCACATTTTCCAACAGGTTTAGGATATCCTACAGAAGTCCAATGGCAAGTACAAGAAGTTCCATGATCAACATCGGGTGCCACATCATTTTTAGGTGGGTGACAAAATTTGGTTGCACTTGTAGAAAGAACGCCTTACAGGACCCCATCAGAAGCTTCTCCCACTCCATTATGGGTCGTAAACCATAACCAAGGTCATCGGGGATAATGATTTTGAGCTCAACATTCCTCCTTTCCTTGGCCTGCACCCAATGTTCAATGTGGATCTCCTTCGACCTTATTTTCCACCATTATTGAACACCTCAGAAGTAACAAAAAAACTGACACCAACAGATCTCAACCCCGACTGCATACAATAGGCATCCCATGATCAGATTGTGGACACATAAATCAAGGTCACTCAACATCAAAGGATCCATCTTTATCAAGTCATCAAAGCAGGACAACTCTTGCACCAAGGAAAGTGGCTCACTCGGGTCCAAATTCAGTAGAAATTTCCTCATCTGATGGGGGAAATCAAAGCAATGGAGACCATTTATTCCTGAGGGGGTATTGATCAATGTGGATATTAGTTACCACCCACCTTTTCCAACTGGCTCAAAACAATTTTCTTGCAATTTTGGTAATTTACTATTTTTGTCAGTTTTTCGGGTCCTGAAACTTTTGGAGCCGTTTTGAGGCCCTAAACGACATTTTTTGAGAAAATGGGGAGAAAAAAGGGATTTCCTTAAAAATTTCACCCAAAATTAATCTCTTCGACGATACCTTTCCAACAAGCCATCGTACTTCTAAAACGAAGATCGTATGAAAAAGTTATGACCCTAGGAAGTTGATGTACTAACTTACCCAAATGGGGCCCACATGAATTTTGGCGCTTCATCTCCTAGGGTTAGGTTTTTGGATGTATAAGTTTTTTGGCATTCTTGTTTATTGTAAAAAGGCCTTCACAGCCTCATTGTAATCATATTCTTGTGAATGAGCACAGCTGACACATCTCTTCTCAGAGATAAGATGCCACCATTCCAACAAGCTTGTTTCCGCTGCATTTTATAGTTTCATGTTATTTCCTTATCGAATAGAAAACCAATTTTACTGTATCTCTGTTATTTTGTGTTAAGCACCTATTAGTAATCTAAATTCATTTCGTTCTTCTCATAAAATCTAGATCACTCGGGGGATCTGAATGACTGTATTGTTAATCCCATGAGGGCCCTTATAACTGATTTTGATACCTCCAATATTTTGAAGGGAGTCTCCAGGCCCTCTTGGGTGAGTCATACCTACTCTAGTGAGGGAGGCCCCTTTTCAACTACGATATCTTGTTTGTGTGCATTTTTCCTTTTTGTTTATTTTGGTGTTCTCTCTGATTGTTAGTTGTCCCTAGGATTTGGTTTTATATCTCAAGTCTTGAGTCATCGTGGGTCCAGACCAGCTTCCACATAGGTATCGTCGTTTTTTGAAGTTACCACCACATATTGAGTCTTTGCCTTGTAAAAGGTGTAAAGTTACTAAACATGGTACACATACCTCCACCTACCAAACTTGTAATTATATGATTATGAGTACTAAGTTGCGTCTGAATGACATAGGGAGTTCCTCGACTCCTATACCTACTATAGTTAATGGGGTTCCTTTGACTCCTTCAGACACAATGGTTGTATTGTTGTAGGTTTATGTCCTTACTCCTATCCGACCTGTGGTTTCCACTCAACCCATAGTAATGAACCCTTTTGGGTCTCTTTTTGGTACACCTGGATCCAATTCTTAGTCCATACCTTCGGTCTCCAACCCTTTCTCTTTTGGTATTCCAAATATGAAATTGCAACTTTCATCCTCCATTCCAACGACAAATGCAAATCCTAGTGTTGGACCTGGGGGAAAGGCCCCTCCACACACTCCTCTCTCATTTGGTGGAAGTAAAATTCCCTAAACGAATCCTATGGTTGGGGGTCAACCTTCTTTTTCTTTCAGGTCTAATCCTAGTCTCAATGCTCCTGGATGGAGTACCCAATTGGGAAGACAAGCCACTACTTATGATCCATCCTTTCCACCTTCCTCCTCCATGTCAATTCCGAATAACACATTTGTTATGAATATTATCAGAAAAATTAGTAAGTGCAGACAAAAACTAATCTCCCTAACTTCGAAAAGAATCTATAACAAAACAAAGAAGAATACAAGCTTCTCCTTAGATTTCATTGTAATGTAAACTAGTTCAGAGAGGGACAAATGACATACCATTTAAATGATGTTTGATCCTCGCTAATGTCATCCTTGCTCCATATTTGGATTTGTGGGATGTTGAAACTATTAATAATCACAAACTAACAAAGAAATAGAACAACAATATATATATTCCAATGAAGCCTATGCATAAGATCAAGGAGTTACACAATAAAAGTAGAGACACCTTTATAGAGAAGAAATGTATTACTGCATTATATTGAATGAAAGTGGAGAATAAAACCCATGCCTTGATGTTGCAAGGTCCCTTCCAATGGCCCTTTTCTTCAACACATGCACCTTTTCTCCAATGCTTTTGATGAAGAGTATTCACAACCTGACTTGGAAAGCTAAAGCAAATCTATCACAAGTACAATCTTCAACATGATTCTTCATGCATAAGAAATCCTAGCCTTTCCCATGAGAGATCCTTATTTATATAGGGTGAAAGAGGGATGGATGAGAAGATTAGGATGATCACACTAAATCAGAGAAGCGAGTAAGATCCAAGCCGACCGAAGGCCACCTCATCTTCTAGAAGATTCGCTTCTAGAACTTTTGTGAATTTCATCTTTTTCTATTGTTTGAGCATCATCACACCCTATGCACAACTAGCCTGTGGCGACGTTGCAGTCCAATTTTAGTGAAGAATGTGATGATCAAACAACCTGAGTATGGGAATGCCTACCTCAGAAGATGGTATATTATTATGCAGATGCTTGATTGTTTGCAAGTTCCCGACTGATGTGCTCCTTGTTTTCGACACACATTCTACAAATTATTTCATCTGTCACAGATTCCAACTTCATACTTTGGGGGGAATTCTTTTACGCATTATTTTTGTCACCCCTATGATTAATTGGCGATATGCACATAACTCACTTCTATGTTCCCTAAAGATACTAAATGAGACTTTCTCCATGTGAAAAGTGAATCATATTTATTTTCTTAAAAACCATATCAAAGGATACCGTCGCACCTTGCTAAATGATTGGGGTGTGATGATGCTTGATCATCGCATGCTTCAATAAAATTGGACTGCGGCGTCACCGCAGGATGCTTGTGCATAGGGTGTGATGATGCTCAAACAAGAGAAAAAGATGAAATTCACAAAATTTCTAGAAGGGAATCTTATAGAAGATGAGGTGACCTCTGATCGGTTTTGTTCTTACTCACTTATCTGATTTAGTGGGATCATCCACATATCCTCTTCCATCCCTCTTTCACCTTATATAAATATGGATATCTCATGGGAAAGGCTAGGCTTTCTTATGCATGAAGAATCCTACTGAATATTGTACTTGTGATAGCTTTGATTTAGCTTTCCAAGTCAAGTTGTAAATACTCTTCATCAAAATCATTGGAGAAAAGGTGTGTGTGTTGAAGCAAAGGGCCATTGGAAGGGACCTTGCAACATAAAGGCATAGGTTGTATTATCCACTTTCATTCATATAATGCAATAATACATTTCTTCCCTATAAATGTGTCTCTACTTTTATTGTGTAACTCCTTGATATTATGCATAGGCTTCATTGGACTATATATATATATATATATATATATATATATATATATATATATATATATATATATATATATATATATATATCGTTGTTATCTCTCTTTGTTGGTTTGTTATTATTAATAGGTTCAACATGCCACAAATCCAAAGATGGAGAAAGGATGACACTAGAGAGGATCAAACATCATTTAAATGGTATGTCATTTGTCCCTCTCTAAACTAGTTTACATTACAATGAAATCTAAGGAGAAGTTTGTATTTTTCTTTGTTTTGAATGAAAGTGGAGAATACAACTCATTCCTTGATGTTGGTCCCTTCCAATGGCCCTTTACTTAAACACACTCACTTTTTCTCCAATTCTTTTGATGAAGAGTATTCACAACCTGACTTGGAAAGCTAAATCAAAGATATCAGAAGTAAAATATTCAACATGATTCTTCATGCATAAGAAATCCTATCCTTTCCCATGAGAGATACTTATTTATATAGGGTGAAAGAGGGATCGATGAAGAGATTAGGATGATCCCACTAAATCACAGAAGCGAGTAAGATCCAAACTGATCGGAGGCCACCTCATCTTCTAGAAGATTCCCTTCTATAACTTTCATGAATTTCATCGTTTTCTCTTGTTTGAGCATCATTTCACCCTATACACAAGTATCCCGCGGTGATGCCATAGTCCAATTTTAGTGCAACATTGAATGATCAAGCATCGTCGCACCCCAAGAATTTAGCAGGGTGCGACGATCTCCTTTGATATGGTTTTTAAGAAAAGAAAGATGATTCACTTTTCTCATGGAGAAAGTCTCATTTAGTATCTTCAAGGAACATAGAAATGAGTTATGCACATATCGTCAGTTGATCACAGGGGTGACCAAAATAATGTGTAACAATGACAAATCCACCTCTATCCTCCGAGGTTCCATCTAGAGGAGGTTAGTTTCATACTATGGGAAAATCCCAGCCTAGAGCCACTCTCGCTGGGTGAAATGTTTATAACCCTCATTATACCATTCCTATAGGTATGGCGCCCATACAACCTATTATGAATAATTTTGGAGGAGGATATTATCCTACCGGACATGGCCATGGTGTATACCAGAACCATGGATGGTATGAAATCCCTCAACATCAATCTTTCCTAGGAGCATGGGATCAGAAGCCACAATGCCAGATCCCTTTTCTGGCCATGCTTAATTTTCCATATTTGTCGATATTAATGAATGAATGGGTGTGTCATGATCCATCATGGCCCCCTGTCCCCACCAAGATTCCTTTAGACATTCCAAAATTTGAGGGAAAGACTGGCGAGGATCCAAGTGATCATGTTACTACTTTTCATCTTTGGTGCTCATCCAAATCTCTTAATGACAATTCTATTTTCTTGAAACTGTTTCAATGCACCCTCATGGGGATTTCAATGAAAATGACACATTGAGCTTCTAGAGGGAACATACAAAAATTTTAATTTGATGGTTTTGGTCTTTCTCAAACACTTCCATTTTCCGGTTCGTTACAATGTTGGCATAAAAATTCTCTCGAACCTTTGCCAAGATAAGGCCACGCATATCTTGGACAATATCCAAGAGTGGTGTAGAAGGAAGGAATATGTTGATTAAATCCTATATTCTTATAGATTTCATGTTGGAGTGGTTCCTTAAGTTCTTATTGCCTTATATTTCGAAGGATGTTTCTATGTACGACGTAACATCTGAGGAAGAAGCTATTTTCAAATCCCAACAATTGGACCTCATATATGCTCAATCTAGGATGTTATATGAAATTCTTCTTGATGCGCCATGTTCAAATTATGACTCGAGACAAAAACTTGGGCCTCATGCCGATGGAATCATAGGCTCTGGAAATGCTAAGTCTATAGAGTTGGTGAGGAACCAGTTTAAGGAATTGTCTCTAACCTAGTCTGTAGTAGGACAAGCTTTGTTTTCATCCTCCACTCCCACTCAGTCAATAGATGTGCATTATGTACATACTTTGACCAACCCAAATGGTAACCATCAACCAGGAGGGAATAGAAATAAAGGATGAGGTAATAATCGTAAGGGTGGGAGAAATAGTAACAAAGACAAGGACAACATTAAAAATGATAGATCGAATAATAATGTTGTTGAGAGAAAGAAAGAAAAGAGGAAGGTGAAGTTTCTTTGTAAAATTTGTAAATATGATCACCTTACCCACCTATTCCCCAAACTTGATGAATCCTTGAGGCTCTTATCACAACCGCCCACTATGCTGACCAATCTATTTCCGCATCATCAACACATGGCTTAAGATTCCTCCAATACTGGAAATGTGTTGGTTGTGGAGCCTGATTATCTTCCTGATTCAGAGGTGTTTTACTTTCAGCCATGTTTATACCCCATGAAGTTTTTACACCCTGGAAGTATGTACACTCTTCCATGTGGAGGAGTGCAAAGGGGGGCCTATCCCCCCGGCTAGGGGTTGTGGGGGCAAGCGGGGGTTCGGGGGTGAATTCCCCGAAAGAAAAATTGTCGTGTAAATGTATATTGTAATTTCATTGTAAATCTGGACCATTCATTATAAGGTTGTTGATCTAATGGTAGAGATTATGTTAGGTTTTTTTTTTTCCCTAGAAGGCAACCCTCTTTTATGAGAGAAATTTATTGCGGCTATGGTTGATGGCGAATATTGTATTCTGAGAGAGGAGACTGTGAGAGAAAGAAGAGGAAGTTACAATGGGTTTTGTTGTAGGTTGTATCCCTTCATTTGCTGGATAATAATAAAGGAAGGACCTGGAAATTTCTCTGGTGGACGTAGCCCACACTGGGTGAACCACGTAAATCCATGTCTCTCTTGTATTGTGTATCTTCTGTGTTTTGTTTCCACATTTGTTTTATTTTATTTCTCCATGGTCCTATTTTTCTAACAACTGGTATCAGAGTGAAAGGTAATTCGCAGGAAAAGAGGGTTCCTGGTTCGAGTGGGAGCAATGTCGGAAGATGGAAAGTTTAGGGCCGAGAAATTTAACGACCAAAAGTACCAATTATGGAAGATGCAGATGGAAGATTATTTATATCAGAAGGATCTATTCCTACCATTGGGTGGAGTAGCAAAGAAGCTGACGACCATGAAGGACGAAGAATGGAATATTCTTGACAGAAAGGCTCTAAGAACGATATGGCTGAGCCTGGGAACATCGGTGGCTTTCAATATTTCCAAAGAAAAGACAACGAAGGGTTTGATGGACGCATTGTCCAAATTGTATGAAAAACCCTCAATGTCCAATAAGGTATTTTCTAATGAAGAGATTATTTAATATGAACATGTCAGAAGGTGGGTCTGTTGCAGATCATTTAAATGAATTTAATACGGTTACTAATCAACTAAGTTATGTAAAAGTGGACTTTGATGATGAGGTCAGGGCTCTTCTAATATTGTTCTCATTGCCAGAAAGTTGAAACAACTTGGTCATGGCTGTAAGTAACTCTGTCTCTGGTTCAAATACTTTAAAATTTTATGATGTTGTTGGTGTTATCCTTAGTTAGGAAATGCGATGAAAAAGCACAGGTGAGACATCAGGTAATGTGTTGAACATGGAGAGCAGGGGAAGACAAAAGGATAGACGAAAGGGCTCAGGGAAATGCGAAAATTCTAGGAAGGGCAGATCCAAATCCAGACTTGGAAAGATAGAGTGCTAGAATTGTGGGAAGAAAGGACATCTGAAGAAAGACTGCAGAGCTCCAAAGAAACAAAGAGATGGACAGTAGGAGAGAAATTAAGAAGAAAATGTAACAGTTGATGTGTTACAAGATGCTTTGATTCTTTCTATAGATAATATTTCTGAGTCTTGGGTAGTAGATTCAGGGGATTCATTTCATGCCACACCCCATAGGAAACATTTTCTAGATTATGTTCAAGGTGATTTTGGACAAGTTCATT
>ML777772.1:192751-202967 GCA_009831015.1 Picea engelmannii
CATTTGTTTTATTTTATTGCTCCACGGTCCTATTTTTCTAACAAAATGCATCGAGTAGGACTCAAAACCCCTTGACACATGAAGGTGACCATCTATGCAATAATATGGTCAAGTCTCATATTGATGTATCCACTCAATCTTGTGATTACAGTTCTTCACAGACTATTACAGGTCTAGAATCTCCCCCTCCTTTGGAAACACCTTTGCCGATAAAAAAGCCAGATCCTCTGCCTTGTATTTTGAGAGGACTACTTAAGCACTCTTCCCACAATCCTAATGCCAGAACTTTCTAGAACTATTCAATTGTTGAATATCTAGGTCAAACCCCTTGTGCGATGTTGGCTTTGGAGGTGATCCATACATTTCCTTCACATAGGAACACCTTGTTATTTGCGTTAGGATATCTAGACCCATGTGGCTCAAAGGTTATTAAGTTTGACGTCATGGATGTTAAGCCTCACTTTCCTTACCACGTGGCATTTCAAATCCATGTGGAGTACATGAAATATACCATCAAACACACTTTAATTGATTAAGGTGATACAACGTGCATGATGTCCCTAACCTATTGGAAAGCCATTGGTTCTTCGACTCTCTCTCAATCTATGACTATGTTGATCACATTTAATGGTAGTTCATTTCGACCCCACAAAATTCTTCCCGATTTTCCAATCCAGTTAGGTGGAAAGATAATGGAGGTTGATGTCAAGGTGGTAGATTCACCCCTTGACTATAATTTACTACTAGGGCATAATTGGAATTATTCCATGACTGCGGTCATGTCGTCTGTTTTCTCCACTTTATGTTTTCCTCATGAAGGGAAAATAGTGACGATTGATCAACTTTCCTTTGCATATGCTAGTCCTAATGCATCAATTGGACCTTCGATCCCAATGATCGACAATTCTCAATTGAAAACTGAGGATATTGGTGTCAGAATGTATTCCTCTCTCATGGGTACATTTTATTTCATGGCACCAATTCATCACATTTATACCATTTCCAATGAGTCAGCATTGTCAATAAGGTCCATTAATTTTTGTACTTCATATTTCAATGAGCCTTAGACCGTACCTTCCCCGACTCTATCAGGAGAAGGCCAATCACACATTGGAATAGAAATGCCACTGTTAGTGGCAGAGGTTGCATATCAAGCTATTCTTAACACTACTGTTGACGCAAATCCTATCTCCTTGTATATAGACGAGGAGTATCTTGTTCTAAAGATCGTATGGGCCACCTAATTGTTTTTCTCACATGATTTACTCGATGATACTTTAAGCTCATATGAAGCCATATTAGAGGCCATGAATGGTCTCGATAGGCCATGGGACGATATGCATCATCACTATTACTTTATCCCAGAACTTGTTAGGATCGAACAAAACGAATTTATATACACCTTGAGTGAGATGGTCGATCACATTGTGGTTCCACTAGATATGCATGGTGTTTATTCCGAAGGAAACATGGTGAATATTTCTCCTACCGTCACGATCGACATCTCTCAAATTCCTGGCAAAATTGAGAACATATATATTAGTGTGGGTTGTTCTCCTGAATAAATTCATATCTACACCAATATCTTCAAAGAATTTCGTCACGTATTCGCTTGTTTGTACGAAGATATGCCACAGATCGACACTAGAATTGTTGAACATAAGATCAAGAATTATCTGGATGCTAGACCTGTTTGACAACACCTTAGATTTGTTAATCCTAGGAAGGCCCCTTCTATTAAGGCAGAGGTAGAGAATCTACTTAATGTTGGTTTCATCTACCCATTTCCTTTGACCAAATGGGTATCCAACCCCATTCCCGTGAATAAGAAGCAATGAACCATCCACATATGTATGGATTTTGAGACCTAAATAAGGCTTGTCCTAAGGAAAACTTACTGACTCCTTTCATAGATCATATTCTCGATGAGTGCACAGGAAGAAAATTGTTTTCTTTTATAGATGAATTTTCATGACATAATCAAATTCAGATCAAACCCAAGGATCAACACAAGATGGCATTTCTTTGTCGTTGGGGTACTTTTTCATACTGAAAAATGCCTTTCTGCCTTAAAAATGATGGAGAAACCTTTGAGAGCGCTATGACCTTTGCTTTTCATGATCTTAAACATATTTTCGATGCTTATCTCGACGATCTCGTTGCTCACTCTCGCAAGAGAGTAGATCATTCCACTGTCCTTCAACTAGTATTTGAGAGATGTCGTTATTTTCACATCCATTTGAGCCCTCACAAGTGCATATTTTGCGTTAGATCTAGCCGTCTTTTAGGATTCTTAGTCTCTGATCATGGGATCATGCTGGATCCTATGAAGGTTGAGGCAATACTTTGATTTACTCCCCCACGCAACATCCTACAACTTCAGGGTTTACAGGGGAAGGCTAACTTCTTGCGTCGGTTCATAGTGAACTATGCTAATTTAACTAAGGTTTTTTTGTGTCTTTTGAAGAAGGACAATCCATTTATATGGGATGAGCGAACCTAAGAATCCTTCGATGCTCTTAAGAAAGCCTTGGTATCGACGCCTCTACTAAAGCCTCTGGACTACAGTAGGGACTATTTTATTTATATCTCTACAATCGAAGGGATGACTGGTATGGTTCTGGTTTAGGAGGACGATGAGCTCCATGAGCACATTTTCTACTATCTTAGTCAAAATTTAGTCAACCCTGAACTTAAATACTCTCACGTTGATAAACTAGCCTTGGTTGCCATACATGTGGTTCAAAGATTACAACATTATATATAATTACTTTGCAAAACTACCATAGTTTCTTATATCAATGCATTTCAATACATCCTTACTAGGTGTATCATAGGGGGAAAATACAATAAGTGGATTGTTATTTTGCAAGAATTTTATCTCAATTTTGCTTCGATGAAGTCTAAGAAATCGCTATTTTTTGTCGAGTTGATATCATACTTCCCTCGACTAGATGAAGACATTATTCTTGACAATTCATTCGTGAATGAACATATCTTCCTTATCTTGTCTTTGGACCCATGGTATGGATACATTCTAATTTATCTTCAAACCTTGAAGCTATCCTAGCATTCGTCGAGATATTATCGATGACATACGCGTCATCAAAAAAATAACTACCTTATAATCGACGAAACTTTTTATCGTCAATGAGTAGATAATATTTTGCTTCATTTATTGACTCACAAGGAAGCTGAGTCTGTTCTCAATGACTATCACAGTGGGGCTTTTGGTGGTCATCTATCTGGGCTTGCAACAACCCAAATTGTTTTGCGAGTCGATTATTTTTGGCCGTCAATTTTTAAAGATTGTGTTGAAGTGTTCAAGAAGTGTCACCCTTGGCAGGTGTTCACTTGAAAAATGTGTTTGCATACAACCCCTCTTCACCCAGTCATCAGCGTCAGTCCCTTCACCAAGTGGGTGTTGGATTTTATGGACTCTAACCTAGCTTCAACTAGGGGGAATCAACATATTATTATGACAGTAGATTACTTCACTAAATGGGAAGAGGCCATGCCTACCATTAAATTCGATGGTAAGAAGACATCATTCTTCGTATTCAACCAAATTATAGCCTGGTTTAGAATCCCAAAGGAAATTTTCACTAATCATGGCAGTCATTTTCAAAATGAAGAGATGAAGGAGTTAGCATCAAAATTGGGGTTTAAGCACAATCATTCTTCCCCTTATTATCCCCAAGCAAATGGACAAGTAGAGGCAGTGAATAAATCTCTCAAAACTACTTCCATTGGTTTTTCTCCTTTTTAGTTAGTACACTGTTGGCACAGGGGCACTTCCGATTGAATGTGAAATCCCTTCCCTCAAACTTGTAATTGATCTCCTACTTGACACATCTGATCTTGAAGAACACCTCATGCACCTAGGGCATCTAGATGAGAAGCATCGACATGCCTCTATGGATATCGAAGTGAATAAATCATGTGTTAAGGTTCAATATGATAGGTCTATCTGTCCTCGAAAGTACACTGAGGGTGACTTGGTCCTCCTATATGACCAAGCCAAAGAACCGTTGGGGGCAGGAAAGTTCAACCCCATGTGGCACGATTCTTATATGGTGCGACATGTTTTAGAAAAAGGAGACTATGAATTGGAGGATTATGAAGGGAATATGATGGACGAGCCCAGAAATGGGATCTAACTAAAAATATATTACTCTTGAGCCCTCAAACTTGGGCATGAGTCTTTGTATATTAGTGTATCTTTGTGTGTGTGTGTGTGTGTATATATATATATATATATATATATATATATATATATATATATATATATATATATATTCATTTGTGTCATCAACTTGTTTATTATGTTTTCCCTTGGTTGGAAAATGTCAACAGAGTCTTCAGTTTACTTAGGATTCACATACGGTTCCAATCATCATACAAGAAACATGGCTTCTACCGCTTGGGTCATTTACTCACCTGAGGGTCAACTGGTTTCTTCAGGTGGAATTTTTCTGGAGCCATCAACGAATAATGTGATTGAGTATAGCTCCATTATAGAACTATTACGTGACAACATTTCACATGGTATTCAGTATTTATAGGTTCTTATAGACTCCCAGTTAGTTGTATGTCAGTTAAATTATAGTTACCATGTGCGAGACCCTACTCTACTCTGACAATTCCTACGAGTACAACTTTTGGAACGATACTTCGATTTAATTGCTTATAATTACATACCTATAAGTTATAATTATGTATATGATGCATATGCTAATTATGTTTTGGATTGGAATTTGTCACATTACTAAATTAAATAAAACACATCCATGCATGTACACATTGTAACATATATAAGTAAAGATGAGGACCAAAATTTTTATATTTCATCTTTTCAAAAAATATGGTGTCATAGTACAAAATGGGGCTGACACCCTCAAAATAAATATATGTATGGTATATATATGACCATGGAATCTACATATTTGGTGCTAGATACATATCATGATATAAGAATACGATGTTTGGGAGATGCTAGAAGAGTCGCACTGATGCACGGGGCACACCTACCACCTATCGCTGCATAGCCTCTGACTGATCCTCCACCTGAACCATAGGAATCGTGTGCATCAAATGAGAAAAGTTCCGCAACAGACTTTATAGCACTCTCTTCACATCTCCTCCCGCATGCTCATCTCCCTAGTTACTCCACCAATGTCGTGGGAATCCATCTGGTCTTCATGGACATACATCTGTGTAACAAAGTAATTGTTAATACTTGATACCATACAAAAATATTTTCTCTTTTTATTCTTTTTAAAAAAACACAAAAAAATGAAATATATAAAAAAAATTCTTACCAATATCAGCGTAGGTGAATCCTGGTGGCAAAGGAATATATGGATCCTCACTATAGTTGATACCAACATAATAGTAGTTTTCTATGGCTATCACATATTGATGCCACCAGAAAAAGAACTCATCGTTGTAAGAGGTTGGCACCCTACTACCTCCTAACCGCCTCATCACGTCGGTCCACCATGACATGGATGGATCGCCCAGTCCATGTTGAATGATATCTACTCTAGGGATCAAGCCTGGAACCCACTCAAAGAAAAAACTACACAATATGGATGCAAACCCAAAGTTTCTCTTTCTCCCTTGTTTGCAATTTGTCAGTTGGCTCTTCATGTTAATTAACAGTGAGGTACACCAGTCATAAACTATGGGTTGTAAACACCCCACTACATAAAACATGGGTGGCCTTGATTCTTGGTGCAATGAGGCCGACCCTGAGATCTGTGTAAGAACACATATGCCGATCTTTAAACTCAGGTCTCGATCTCCCTAACGAGGAGTTGGCTCCCAAATTTATATGTTCCTCCAACACAGTGGGTGGTAATGTAATCCTCTACGTTCATACAACCCCCATACCCTCGAGCTTTGAGATTCACTACCTAGCCCCGACGAGACAATCCTGTGATAAAGTAGATGTCATCTACTTCAATCCTCAATGATTTCCCATCGATATTGAAGGCCTTTGTCTTCTAATCCCAATAGTTTACTAGAATTTGGAGTAACCCCACTTGAGCCCTCATTCCTTTGAGAGCCCAAAATTTATAAAGGCCACATATTTTTAGAGATAGTTGCCCCCCCACATCTCTTTCCACTGCTGCATCTACCTCCTCATCCTCCCTCTCTCTCCATTCAAGCACTATCCTGCCAAAAGAAAATCCTTTTTTGAGTCAAATTCATTAAAAACCTTGTTTTCATAATTGTACGTGGGATGCAGTGTTAAAAATCACTTGTAGGGCCACATATACGCTGGAAGGCTTTGCTTTTCCAGCGTACATGTCTCCATATATGCAACCCAATGAACTATATCTCGTGTAATTTATATCTTGCACCCTCTAAAACTAAAAAACATGAGGACTAAATTGGAATTTTAAACCACTAAAAATGAAGAGGAGGGGAAGAGAACTTACTTGGTCTAGAAGGTTGTCAATTCCATTGATCGTAGCTCCCATAATCGACACCTGAATATCGTGGGAAAAATGGTCCAAAATGCACTATGTGGGTAAAAAACTCAAATGGTATGGTAAAATTGGTTATTTTTACTATCAATAGAAAAGTTTTATCCACTTTACATAGTTTATGCTAATTTTTTGACCTAGTGGACTAATAGTGCAACAAAAGGAGTTTGTTTTGGTGGTTTTGTCCAGGGATTTTTGTGGTTTCTGGCGTCATAACGCACGTTCAAGACTTCAGAAGGTATTTTATTTTACCAACATATAGGATATGTTTTCACTCCATTTTTCATATTTTCATTGTCCTATGACTATGATCAATATGCCTTAGGTACTAACCCATTTATTAGTGACACATAACCTTCTTACTGCTACTAGAAGTGTTGTTATTGAGTGGTATATGATTACCAAACATGGGTTCCCTAGTTAGAACCTTTGGGCCATTTGGTGCCCATGAAAAATTTATTTCATAGGACCAAGAGTTCCTTATAGTTCCAATATGACTTTGCATTTGAACCCCATATTCTTAATCACAAGCATTCTGACCTGTATCTATGGGACTCCCCTGAGTCTTAGTTAAGCTCTTTTCTATAAAAAAGAGAAACAATTTACAGGTGAAATTGTCTCTTTCACACTCGTTAAATGGTTTTGAAAGGACATCTATTTGGTGTAAGTTTAACCCTTTTTCGGACCAAATGGACTAATTATGAAAAAGGAACAATCTAGTCAACATTAGCTAGAAGAGTTCTCCTGGGTATTGTTTTATACTTTCTCAGGCCTAGGGGACTAATTTCACGAAAAAGGACATTCTTTGGAGTTAAGTTGTAATTGCATTTCATTATCTTTCTTGCATTATTGAGCCTATTGCTAGTTCCCACTTTCTCGTTATAAGCCTCTTACCTTAGCAATTTGCATCACTAGTCAAGCAGAGACTTGTTTATATCCTTTGTAGCTTGACACCCTATACCCTAAGAGGAAACATTCCCCTGAGTGTCCATGCCATGCATGCACTTATTTGCATTGAGAATAAGTATGTTCCACTGTTTGGAGCTAGTTTCTTACCCACGACACTCATTTTCTCTCTTGTATCATAGAAATTATTTGCCTATGAAAAAACAAAAAAAGGATGGGTGGGAAAATAATATTATCTCATATTCACAGCAGTCATGTCACCTTTGAACAAACAACAAACTTTTGAGTCCATTTTCATCAAAATTATGGGTTTAGTATGACCTTAGGAAACTAAGCTCGTTACTTAGAATTTAATCCTCTGACTGGTTATTCTTCTAGTCCCTATGGAGAGTTCGTTGATGCCTCCTGCATCACAATGTTTCATCATCAAGTCTATGTTTGATCTAAAAATGAAGAAGACTTGTATTCTTGAAAGTATTTGCAAAATTTAATTCACGTGTTAAAATGAAAATGGATCAATTTTGCATCAAAATTTTTATAGAAATTACTCATTCAAGATGCATATAAACAACAACAATAAACAGTGAACATAAAACACATAACATAACAAATGATAAAGGAGTTCACCCCTCTCTTGGGATACATCTCCTGGTCCAGCTTCGAATGGATCTTTTGTATTATTTTCTCAAAGTGCTCAAATATGTTCTTTACAATGCTGAAAATGCCAAATAGATGGCTCCAATGGCTTCAGAACGTCCAAAAACCCCTAGCTGGGCTTTTTCGGCACCTCGTTTAGCCAAAAATTGAATAAGATAGGCTTCCTAGAAGTTCCCCTTCAAACTTGCTATCTCTAGATTGCCAAAATGCACCCTTGCTTCCTCAACCTAGCCCCCACATGCATAAATGTGGAAAAACCCAGCACCAGGTGCAACCGCACAACCGATACAAACTGTAGGACAGTTACGCGCTAGCCCTTAACTGCCAAGGCCAAGGGCACATGCGCCACCATATGACCTCGCATGCATATAAAAGGGGCCAAGTCTAAATCAAATGACAACGGTCAGGCGTGCGCCATTGGTTCTATGAACAAACACATGTGACCAGGGCTCATACGAAAAGGGCTATGGTTAAACATGTCACGTCGGTGGTTATATTACAATGTATATGACCAGGGGTCGGCGCTAAGCCCCAGCCTGGACCATGCCCCATACAACAACCATCGCAATTTAAATATAATGTTTTACATATATATAATAAGAACTACATGTGGCTGCGCCGGTTGGGTGGCCCTTCCTAAGGCTTTACCCCTGTCTGGAGGTCGCGGGGTCGAATCCGGCCAACAACATAAATTTTAAACCAATATCCAGGTGACACATGGCGACCATTAATTGGGCCACGTGTCACCATCCCATTCGTTGCAAAAAAGCCATGTCATACACCAAATGTCCACATGATTTCCTGCCACATGTCATATGACCCTGCCACGTGTCATACGGTTTGCCACGTCAGCATCCGTACAGATTGTACGAACTGTGCAATCAACACATGTTTTTGCCTATTTGTCATTTTGAACAGAACGCGATATCTCTCTCATCCGACGTATGTTTGAACCCAAATGAGTTGCATTGGGTTTGTGACAACGAGGCCTATGCTTCTGTTCGATTTGAAGAGATTCTGAGCACTTTGAATTTTGAGCAAAATTTGATCCCCTGGATCACACCTCCCCATTGGAAAGCTTTTGGACCTCCAAAATACTATTTTCAGTCTATCTGAAGATGAGGGTATAGCTCCCTCACCTTTCCAACCTCAATCCACTTGGCTTTGCTTGGATTTGTGCCTTTAAGACCAACTCGAAGATATTCCACATTTCCTCGTTTTGAAGTTTTCATTCTCCTGTCAAGGATTGTGTCTTCATGCAGTTCTGTAAGATATTCTGGGGAAAAATCATCTATAGAAGGAATCTAAACATGCTCTCCTTGATCATCAATCAAAGGAGGCTCATACAATTTCAAATTCTCAACATTAACAACTGCATACATTTKCATATAAGGAGGCACATCTAAATGGAAGGCATTGTTACCAATCTTGTCAATAATCTTGAAAGGACCATATCGAATTGGTTTCAATTTTTTACCTTCTCCTTTAAGCCTCTCCTTACTAATGTAAAGCCAAACTTAATCTCCAACTTGGAAACTATGATCAACACGATCCTTGTCATGTCTCGTCTTGTACTTGGCTTGACTCTTTTCGAGTTGCTCTTGTACCATTTGATGTATCGACTGAATTTATTCAATGAACTTTTATGCCCTATCAATGTCATATTGACCATCAATAGAAATATCCTTCCCAAAGATAAAATCTAAAGGAGATTTGGGAAAATAGCCAAAACATGCTTCAAATGGCGACGCTTGAGTTGAAGAGTGCTTAGCTCGATTGTA
The DNA here is from genome assembly GCA_009831015.1 of Picea engelmannii. Lineage (NCBI taxonomy): Eukaryota > Viridiplantae > Streptophyta > Pinopsida > Pinales > Pinaceae > Picea > Picea engelmannii. The sequence goes on from ML777772.1 coordinate 202,590, forward strand.
AGCATGCTGAATGTAGTGTAAATGCTCATCCAAAAGTTTAGGATGCCTGCTGTAATAACCATGAAGAAGATGCACCATTTTTCTATTTACCACTTCCGTCTGACCATTGGTTTGTGGATGAAAAGATGTGCTCTTTTTCAGTTTGGTGTCCATGAGTGCCCATAAACTCAATCAAAAACTTCTAATAAATCGAGAATCCTGATCAGAAATAATGGATTTAGGAAATCCAAAATGTACCCAAACATTTTGAAAGAACATTTGTGTCATTTTCTCAGCTGTAACCTACTTCTTACAAGGCATCAAAATACACATTTTTCTAAATCGATCAACCACAACATAAAGATAATCATGATTTCGTTTAGACATAGGTAGACCTCC